>JADDOH010009391.1:0-24452 GCA_016648135.1 Agrypnia vestita
CTAGCACAGTGCTGTAATGGTCGGTTATTGTTGATTTAATGACAGCAGTCTGTATGCTTAGTTTTGATTTTACATATATGTGGTCAAGACAAGAACCTGACTCTCTGTTTTCCCGTGTTGCTACGCTTATTGTTTCAAGATAGCCATATGCTGACATTAGACACTCGTATTCGTGTGCTTGTTTGTGTTTGAGACCAATAGTGTTGATATTGATGTCACCCGCTATAATACAAGTCTGATAAATGTTAATGTTATGTATGTTTTCTTCTAGTTAGTTAATAAATTCCGTAATACATGCGTTGCTAGGCGATCTGTAGATAGCTAGTATTGCAAGGGTGTTGTTAATTATTATTTTTAAACAATTTGCATGTAATAAGGTAGGTTCATAGATAGTGACGTTTTTTACTTTTTTATTTATATATACAACAACACCATCCGATCTGTTTTGAGAAATTTCTGTCCTGAATGGTTCATAATTGTTAATGGGTCTGAGTATGGTGTTGTCTGTCGTCCAACACTCAGTCAGGATTATTATGTCAAATTCCATGTTGGTGTCAGTTAGGAATATTAATAAATTGTCAAAGTTTTTTTCTAGCGATCGGATGTTCAGATTAAGTATTTTTATGTTGTATTGCCTGTTAAATGAAAGTGAGCATTTAGAGGCACAGTCTAGCGTGTCGGTTTTTATTTGCTTTATTGTATCTAAATTAATGGTAATGTAGTATTCTGGCTTGTCTAGCTTTATTTTGCATTTAAGACATATAACCATATTTATTTTTTTGTATTGTAAGCAACTAACACTTTTGGATTTATTATTTTTATGTTTTGGCCAACCATTATATATTGACGTTTTATAACAGAAGAACGTTTTTAATACCCTGAATTTTATATATTGTTTAACCCCCAAAATGAAACCAGTTAATTTTTGAGTTATAAAAGTAGTGTAGTGTAGTCATATAATCTTGTTCAAATCGTTATCATTTAATATTTTTATTATTTTAGAGTTATCTGTTGCGCGTACGTATATAAATCCATTACAATTAACCCACGAGTATTTATATTGCGTTTGTTTAGCAATATCGCGAACTTTTTTGTATAAATTTCTATTAGATTTGGTTAAGTTAACGTTAACATAAATTAGACCGGTGGAGTTAGTAAATCCCAAGTTAGCGGCAGTAAGACCCTTATGGCGCCGCGCCTCCTTTAACAGTAGATCTCTCTTTAGCTTGCTTCTGAAGCGCAGTACATGGATGGTGCGTTGAACGGCTGTGTGAGTTTGACCGGATACTGATAGCTGCGACGGCCTGGATTGGCCAACACCGCCAATAGTGACTGCATGATTGGAGGTGGCGGGTAACGTAATAGTGTGCGAGTATTCGATGTCATCCTCGTTCAGTTCGATATTGTAACATCTGGCTAAATTTTTGAATGTGTCGAACAAATGAGTTTCACTAATCGGAGGAAGGCCGTGGATTTCGATGTTTTTTGAACGCTGCCGTTGTTCTTGTTGGTTCAATGTGTCCCTTTGTTGATTAAGATCAGTCTTTAGTAACTCCAGTTCCTCTTCAAGATTGTCAAGAGGTTTGATTCTCTTATCCAATTCAGACACCCTATTGTCTACTTCAACGATCCGGTTCAAGCAGAAATCAATCGATTTACTTATATGCCTTACAAATGTAACGGACAGGCTGAAAAGGGCTTCCTCAAAGAAGATGACATTGCCGAGTTCCATGGTTCGCTGCGGACACCGATCAAGGTGGACCTGTGACGTCATCTTATTCACGGGCGACCGGGCAGGACGCCGGTGCGTCATCACCACCCTGAGGACCGTAAAGATGGGTCCTATGCCTTGATAAATTTGTGAACAAATTTATGTATGAAAATTTATGAAAATAAAATAGTTGTGACATGTTTTAAATTATTACATATTATTGTAAGAACCTAAATATTGACATATATGAATGTACTTTGTCACATGTTTATTTTCAATAAACGAGAAAATCGCTGTTGCGATAGACCGGGGTGGTGAGTGTAGCCAACTGTATGGCATAAAGACAGATATAAGAAATATTATTGAATATTTCCGAGTGACGGCCAACTGTATGGCGGAAAGACAGATACAGGAAATATTATTTCCTACGGCTAACTGTATGGCCTGACAGACAGAATTACGAAATATTGTTTAATATTTCTACATATGTATCCGAGGACAGAGAGTTGGTATGCGAAGGAAAAACGGGCTGCAGACCGATTGTTTCCGATAAGTCGCGAAGCCCTATCTTGTCAGATCTCGGAGAAATCTACATATAACTAACAGTGTTTTATAGGCCTAGCGACGGGGCTCATCACTGATAAGGTCCCGGGCGCGACAGCCACCGAAAAACGGTATTTGTACCAACAAATACGAGAATTTTCGACCCAAATTGATTTTCTTATATTTACGAAAAACGAGGGTTTTTTCAATAAAATTGGTATCAAACCATAATATTTTTGCTAAACAAAGCCATTTAGACTAAAATCTGAAAGAAAATCATGTAAATAAAAAAGTAAAATTTTTCACATTTTTTACGTAACCACTATCAGCAATGGTCCAATGTCGATAAGGGTCATTTTTCAGTCAAAACTTTGAAACTGTCTTACAGACGCTACAACAGCCGGATCAACTTAAAATATTTTTTGTTGAATTCCTTGCATAAGAATCTACCCATTTTACATGTTTTTACATACCTACCTTGTCAGAGGCGCACCTGAAAAATAAATAAAAATTAATTTTTTGCGACCCACTTTGAAATATTTATAAATGACTGAAATTTTATTGTACATAACTAAAACTGATATCAAAAGTTATACCCATGTGGGCTCTTTATAAACTGCATTAACAAACATGTATAAATCATAGTTAACAAATTTTATAAATTTAATTGTGAAATTTTCCTGAGCAAATACCGCTACGATCGGTATATATTTTTTGATAAAAAATTAACTTCGGTCTTGCGGGTCCAGGCAATCACGTCATGCTATAAGCAAGACATAGCACCATGTAAATGACGTGATGAAAACCCCGGGGGGGTGGCGTAAAAATTCTAAATAATTTTTGAATTCTGTAAATAAAACTTTCCGAGCTATTTTTTAGACAATTTCGCGTGCGCGAACGCGCGATAAAAACTCTCTGTGATTGGCTCCCGGAAATAAGCCGGGAGGTATTAAATTTGTGTATAAATTAAACTTCCGTCGGCGTACAGATTCATTCCGTTCTGTGCTTTATACGCCGTCTGGACCACTTCTTCTGACTTTTACTCAACACCTCTGACCTCTGCTCTACCTACTGTTTTTGGATTTTGGAACTTCAACTGGACTACCTGCAACCGGATAATTCACTTTTGTGAATATTTAGAACAACCACTGTCAGCGGGTTTACGATTACCGCTGTACAGTCTTGGTCTGTTCTACGAGTCAAGTACGGGAGACCTGCGCATCATATCTTCGCGTATTCTGTACGGAACAACAAATGTAAAAATTAAAATGAGACCTCGCGTATTTAGCAAAAGATAGGTATTTTTATAAGACTTATTTAAAATCGAATCTGTTAGTAACAACTCCTTTATCTTTTAACAACTTCCCGCGTGTTTAGCATAAAATAGGTATCTTTATAATGCACAGCTAGTTTCCAGAGATCCGCCAATACTATACTTAGTAAAACGAAAAATTAACTAAATTTGAACTCTACCGTTTCCTGAAATTCTGCGAATATTATTCTGTGAACCTAGTAAGACGATAAAAATAATTAACTTTATAGAACATAGTGATTTCCGAAGTTCCGATATGCCAGATTAATTACCTTTATAAAATAAAATCAAACCCGTACTCTGAGTTAAAACCCTTTTAACAGGACCTCGCGTATTTAGCATAAGATAGGTATTTTTATAAGACTTATTAACAATTTCCCGCGTGTTTAGCATAAAATAGGTATCTTTATAACGCACAGCTAGTTTCCGGAGATCTGCAAATATCAGTTCTATATATGCCGGACTAATCAACTTAATAAAGCGCAGTAATTTCCGAAGTTCTAATATGCCAAATTAATTACCCTTTATAAAATAAAATCAAACCCGTACCCCCCTTTTCTTTTATCGTGAGCAATCAACAATGTCGAAGAGTATAATTACCCGTGCACCACTTTCACTTGAAGCTAAACTATAATTTTCAAACACTGGGACACTCTAAGTCGACGGTAATTATCACTCACGGTAATTATCACATAAAAAAACAACCGACGCGGATTTCGCACCCCCGTAGATCTCCACACCAACTGCCTGAATTCTGACTCCGCGTTACCTCTAATACCCCTCCCAGCAGCCAAAGGTCCTAAGTCGTGTGTTTCCAGGATTTTCAATATCCTACTTTCCTTGATACCCAAATCTTTGTCCCTTAGATTCAGTTTGGCAAAGAAAAAACACATTCCCTCTTGGACCTGTCAGTTTAACTCCACCTTCTGTTGTGGTCCCTGTCTCTGTTTTGGGGCGGACTCGGTGGCTTCGGACGATTTAAATTCGCTTCACAAGCGCGATAATTAATTTTTAATATTTAATTTCTAAGTTCAGTCCATATTGTCGTTTGATCAACCGTAACCACAATCTATCGGGTACTCCCCTAATCATAGTTGATGTTTCTTCATTATCTACCATTATCATGTCCCGTTCCCTCGTATTTTCACTCGTCTTTATCGGAAATTTAACGTTTCTTGGCCGCTATATCATGGGATCAATTTCCATATATTCACCACATGTACACACTGCATACCTAGATATAACAATCGTTCAAAGGTACTATACCTAATTTTAAATTAATTTTGGGCGATCTTTTCTCGTGGATCACCCAATGAATCCTGTCTTATGCCCGCGGCTCCCCGCGCACAGGGACGTATTAGGTCCCTCCGTTGCGGAATTTAAACATAATTTGTAACCATTTATTATTATTTTTATTGGCAGTAAGATTGATCCACAAAATAACTATGTTACATAGACAGTGAATATTCTCGAACAATATAATACTGGAAGAGTACTATTCGCTATAACACAATAAACTATTAATGTAAGTTAAAGTAAATTTTTAAATTCAGTGGAAAATTTTTAAGATCGTTTTGCTTTTAATTTTTCCCAAAACAAAATAAATAAATAAATAAATAAACACACAAATACACACTCACACAAACCCACTATTGGACATGTTTTTCTTATTCTTTTATCGATTGTATGTATGTGTTTTCGCGTAATTGGCCCAAAACTCTGTGCATCAATTATTGTCTTTTCTTCAAAGATTGATTAATTATGTGGCTGTAAGAAACCCAATAAATGAAAACAAATAAAACAAATAAGTAAATAAACCTCCAGTGCCGCAGGCAAGGCGTCGGATTAATTCAGTGCTTATTTATTGCCAAGGTACTGGACGCCTCCGCTGATAACTATATACCACTCACCATGTTCTTAGAGGTGTGTTGAAAGATTGCTAGTATCTGTCGAATCGGTCTCAAGTAGTTGTCTGTATTTGTACGTTTATCATTATTACATGCTCTTGCTATATCCGTTCCACTTCACATTATTGTTCCTCCCGTCTTCGAATTTCTATAACACTATGTTCTCCTATGTTTTTGGTACTTATATGCTTGCTTTTTACTTGCATTTACTCCTATATATATTTGTTTCATTTATCCATCCATCTATAAGATCCCCATACGCTTTATCCTTTTATTTCATGTGTATATGGGCCGCAAATTCATATTATTTTATTTACAATATTCTTATCTGGATACACTTGTTCAATTATGTTTTGTGGGTTATTACTACCAAACCCGGCGAAATCTGAGCTAGAACAGCCAATCGTATACACGTTATCCGTTCTGATGAGACTACGCTAATGTCGGACAGGTTTGTAGTGATTACATAGTTAATATATTGTATCTATATTTGAGTATATTCTTTTCTTGTCGTGCCATTAATATGCTTACACGTTATCGTTATCTCATTCCTAACTATATATACCGTCATTGCGCAATTACCTATCTGTTGTAAAAGCCTTAAGAGCGTTAGCCTACAGATAAATATAATAGAATTATTGTTAACTTTCCTATCTGCCTACGTTATCCGACTCCCGCGAAATGAAAATAAATCATTATTCGCTCAGTTAAGGTCACCCCTCTGGTACATCGTATACGTTTAATCCGTGCTTCACGGCCAATTTCTATAAATTATTTATGGGGCGTTTTCCTCTCGCGATCCCCCAATTAGGACCCGCCTTCCTTACTTTTGCTCATATTCTGCATCTCTGTTGCACGGGAATCCACTCGAGACCACGATTAATGACATTTAAACGGTCTCAAAAATCCAGCAAAAAAGCCCATAATTCAGAAACCTCGTGGAACTGTCAATATCATCGTCACCTTAGAGTAGACGTTAATCGGTTTTTTAACGGCTCAAAACGCAATAACCGCGACCCAAAACTCTGAAAACCGTGTTCAGTATTTTTTATGGGAAGCACATGTGGACCGCTCGGACCGCATCGATCGTCAACCATTTGTACCAAACACGGCTTTACCACAAGATTAATATGATTTATAAGAATTGAATAGTAACTGCCCGTAACCTATATCCGATCAATCGCTACTAACTCCCTCCCAATACTAGCGTTTCATCATTCCCAAATTTTTGTAGCTCCAATACTCCGCCAGGTGGGTTTAGCTCAATTTTTCCCGCGTAGCATTTAAATCATCTTAGAGTTCAAAATAAAAATAATAATAAAAAAATCTATAGAAACAGGTGATTCATCACAGGCGGCTCGTGTGCTCGACGCCGAACTTATTTATTTACTTCTATTTATTTATTTAATTGATTGAGTGATTGTATAATTAATTAATTAATTAGGTATTTATTTGTCTATTCATATATATATATATTTATTTATTTGTTTATTTATTTATTTTTCATTCATCCATTCATTCATTTATTTATTCATCTATTTATAAATTATTTATTTATCTATTTATTTATTTAATTGATTGATTGATTGATTAGTTAATTAATTATATATTTGTTTATTCATTTACTTGTCCGATTGACTGATTTATTAATTAAATAATAATATATTTATTTATTTATTCATTTGTTTAATTACTTATTAATTTATTAATTGATTAATTTATTAAATGATTAATTTATTAATTTATTTATTTATTTATTTATCAATTTATTTATTTATATATTTATTTATTTACGTACTCATACGACTGTGCATCGTCGGGGGGGGGGGGGGATAGTCAGATCAGCATCACCACCGTCATCATCACCGAATGCCGTGTCCCAACTATATACCACGCGCCAAATTACATCACCGTCACTGAACGCCGCGTTCCGATTACACACTACTCGCTATGTTACGTCGTCGCCACCGATCGCCGCGTTCCAGTTATATATAGTCAGGAGGCGTTTCGATAGCATCATCATCATCATCATTAGCAGTGTCCCAGTTATATATAGTCAGGGAGCGTTTCGATAGTATCATCATCATCATCATCATTAGCAGTGTCCCAGTTATATATAGTCAGGAGGCGTTCCGATAGAATCATCATCATCATCATCATTAGCAGTGTCCCAGTTATATATAGTCAGGAGGCGTTTCGATAGCATCATCATCATCATCGTCATTAGCAGTGTCCCAGTTATATATAGTCAGGAAGCGTTTCGATAGTATCATCATCATCATCATCATTAGCAGTGTCCCTGTTATATATAGTCAGGAAGCGTTTCGATAGTATCATCATCATCATCATCATTAGCAGTGTCCCAGTTATATATAGTCAGGAGGCGTTTCGATAGCATCATCATCATCATCATCATTAGCGGTGTCCCAGTTATATATAGTCAGGAAGCGGTTCGATAGTATCATCATCATCATCATCATTAGCAGTGTCCCAGTTATATATAGTAAGGAGGCGTTTCGATAGCATCATCATCATCATCTTCATTAGCGGTGTTCCAGTCATATATAGCCAGGAGGCGTTCCGATAGTATCATCATCATCACTAGCGGTGTTTCAGATATATACCGTCGGGAGACGTTGCGATAGTATCATCATCATCATCATCATCATAGCAGTGTCCCAGTTATATATCGTCAGGAGGTGTTTCAATAGTATCATCATCATCATCATCATTAGCAGTGTCCCAGTTATATATAGTCAGGAGGCGTTTCGATAGTATCATCATCATCATCATCATCATTAGCGGTGTTTCAGCTATATATCGTCAGGAGACGTTACGATAGTATCATCATCATCATTAGCGGTGTTTCGGCTATATATAGTCAGGAGACGTTACGATAGTATCATCATCATCATCATCATCACTAGCTGTGGTTCAGCTATATATCGTCAGGAGGCGTTTCGATAGTATCATCAACATCATCATCATTAGCAGTGTCCCAGTTATATATCGTCAGGAGACGTTTCAATAGTATCATCATCATCATCATCATTAGCGGTGTCCCAGTCATATATAGTCAGGAGGCGTTCCGATAGTATCATCATCATCATTAGCGGTGTCTCAGATATATATCGTCAGGAAACGTTACGATAGTATCATCATCATCATCATCATCACTAGCGGTGGTTCAGCTATATATCATCAGGTGACGTTTCGATAGTGACAACATCATCTTCATCAGTGATGGCAGGGTTCCAGTTACACATCAGTCGGAGAAAATTAGGCAGATCCCATCATCATCGATGGCAGGATTCTAGCTGTACACCATTTGGAGAAAATACACCGACATCCCTGGCCAGGGGCTAGGCATATCCCTACTGTCCAGATCCACCTTTCCATCTACTAATACGAGGGGTCATGGCCTCGTGAAACCACATGGCAACCAACCATTACAAGTATTTATTTATGTATTGTATATGTAAGTATATGTATGTATATTATATTTTATTAGTATGTATCTATTCGTACGTAGTGTATGAGGGGGCTCTTCACGGGTGGCACAACACCCGTGCGGATGTCTTCCCTCGTCTGGAATGGATTGAACGTATTGATGCATACCAGATTATAATAAGTACTACCTGGGAGGGTGGTTGCAGTCACTGTAGTGTCGCGAATGGCCAATGGGCTGCAGTTGCTCACAGGCGAGGGTTGGGGAGCCTAGGAAACTCCCCCTCCCCACTCGCATATTTTTGACTTGACAGGTGGCCCGGGACCATCTTTACAGTAGCTTCAGTATATATACCGTAGTTTAACTTAGTTTAACCTGGAGGAGTTGGAATTCGGGGGGCAAACTGGCTCTGAGCCCGGACGCCAGACACTGACGCGAGGGATGGTGCGGTACTTTGCACAGAAGAGGCCCAACATGAAAAGGCGCATCCAGGCTCAGGTCAACGTATCCGGAACTCGTGTCGGGAGAAGGAAGATGGGATCAGTCACCGATGAGCCTTTGGGTATGGAGGGGCCGAATTTAAAGCAAACACATTTTTCGCGTACACATACATTTATACATACCTCCCACACCCCCTTTATCCATTAGAACCCACCGTACCACTAGAATGAGACATAGGGCCAGGTACAGGTGACGGAACTTAGGCCGGCTAGTAAATAAACGTAACAATGTAATTGATATAAGAATAATGAAGAGTAAATATAAAGGATCGTAAGGAATAAGCACAGCGAGATAACGGCGGAAGATAAAAATATCAACCAGCAAGGGTGTCGAAGACGGAATCACCCATAGGAGCGGTTACGAAGGACTTGAGGGCTTTCAGGGGATCTATATACTCTAAATGTGCATGCGCATGTGATAACGGCACGTTACTAACCTTTTCAGTGGATGGCGGTCGATCCCATACTATGGGGATCGAGCGGAGAGGGCGTGGGAGCAGAGGATCGCGCACTCTGGAAGCGCAGCTACACCAGATGCAGTGGTTTCAGTCCGTAGGAATGATAGGTAAATAATATAGGGCCACGGAACATAGTATGTTTAGCAATTGCACCGTAGGGCTTAATTGACGTGCTAGGTAGTTTTGTTTGCGTTTTCCATGAACATTCACGAACTTCATACCCCAGTATTTAATTTAAGTAAAGCTTGCGTTAGGGTTACCACTAAACCAATTCATCCCCTATAGTTCGAAACAAAAAATTACACAACGTGAACTGGGGAGGTCTTGAATAAAGCGAGGGTGTTTGGAAATACTACATTAAAAGCCGTAGGGCCTTCACCCGACGTAGATAGATAGCTTGTTTGCCTCTAACAAGGCGTAAACTCAGTTAGGAGTAGGATCGAGCTGAAAGGCGAAGAAGAGGATCCATCACAAGCTCCAGGCTATACATATCTATATGTGCTGAAAACATCCAAACTCTAAGTGATATAGTTTTTGTAAATTCAATATTATTCTTACTCACATCATGGCCGTCACCGTTAAATTCACTCTTAAACTCTTAAAAAGTGGTTTGACTGTTTTCTGCGGCTACAAATATACAAATACTTGGCAATCAAAAATATTTGTTCACACATATCCATGTGGTATGGACACATAATGCATCTTTTTAATTCTACTGTTACTACATGATAAAAAATTTGTAGAAAATATCTAAGGGGGTTGAACGTTTTCTACGCCTCAGGTAATACTGTTTACTTCATGCTTTATCAAATTTATCGAACAAGGAATCCAAGTAGAAACAAAGTGCTATTTTTTGTACATTTAGACATTGTGTACAAAGAATCCAACTTGTAAAATATGTCATATCTTCGTAAATAAAAGATTTTTTCTTATAATTAAATAAAAAAACATCTCTACAATGAGCTTTATGCAAAAAATGTATTAAATAGCGATGTATTAGGTTTTTATAGGTTCATATTTTTAGAAGTCATTTTCTAAATTCCATATTTTTTGGGTTGGATGCTTTCTGCATAACTACGTCCATATTACTTCTTGAATGAACGATTTATAACTTTTTGGTGACATATTTATTAATAAAATTAAACATGACTTGGTATACTCCACTAAATATTTATTTTCTTTATTCAATATGAATATACACGCCTACATGTTCGGGAACGAAGTTCCCGTCCTCAGGAGGATACAACGTATACTCAATATACGTATACTTAATATATTTTTGCTCAACGTATACTCAATATGTAAAAAGATAATAAAAGAAATATATAGTGGTGTATACCAGGTCGTGTTTTATTTAATTACGTCCATATTAGCTTCACCTGTTCGTCTGTTTGTCTTGTAATCTTATAGTCGATATATCACCCGCTTCCCAATGTCCAATCGAGATGAAATTTTGAACACAGGCTGTTCTTAATGACAATTACAAACATGATTCACTAACTAAACAATTAATCCATTATTTTATTTTTTAACAAACAGCCTGTCAACAGATTTAACCTAAAACCTGAGAAAATAAAAATAGAAAATGGTGTCTGAAAAGGTGGCACAATCGATAGAGGTGGAGGAAGACGACAGGAGATGCAGTGAGTGATTAGCCTTCTTTCGTTGAGTGATGCGGTGAACATTTAGCGCATGAATGTCTTCTACACATCTCCACCAAAGATTTATTCGCTCATTTTCTTGGGCAATTAAAATAAAAGTTCGATATTATTTGAACGTACTACGTACATTTCCACACCTTGAATACAGTTTAATACCTGTAATGCTTACTATTTTCTTTCGGAGAGTGACGTGGTGAACATTTAAACTGAAAGTTTGAGCTAAAGTAGTCTGGCCCAAAATGGCTCTATTTATCAATCTCGAAAACGCCCCCTGTCGCATAAAACGCACAGCCGTAAAGTCATCAAACTAAAAGCTTTCAAGTATGAGGCGTCACTCTGACATAAAATATATATTTCCATCATCTCTAGATATTCGAGATCGAGCACAGCATCAAAAATCCTGCCATTACATGTACCTACCTAATTCCTTCCCACGTAAATCGATTTTTAAATATACCTAATATATTTGGCGGCTTTATGCTTAAAATTCAAAAGGCCTTCAATTGTAATTCTTTTTTTTCCATCAAATAATAAAATATAAATCGTAAATATCCTTCAAAAATCGAACACACAAAATTATCACCTTTCCAAAATATACATTCTGTGATATTGGGGTTTTAAGTATTTTTTTCTCGTACCGTAAGCGTGGAAATTATTCACGTTTACTTTTGTATATCAATATGACAAAATATTTTTCTTTCATATTTCTTATAATATTTCACATTTCTTTCTTCTTATGGTGCCATCCCCTATTGGAGGTCAGCGATCTTTCTGGCGATAATGACTTTATTTACCACCGCACCGAACAACTCAGTCGAGTTTTTTTTTTAAATGCGAGTTTCAATTATTTTTGGCCTTGCTTGCTATGTACAATTTGTACAAGACTCAAAGTACCTCGATTCTACTCTAGCTACTACCACTTTGTTGGAACTGGAGGGATCTGTCCGTGGAACTTGGAACTCCTTCGCATTTGCCATTGTGGAGAGGGAACCACGGGAAACCTCACTCAGAAATCGGACCTTCCTAGCTAAACTACTAACTAACCATCACGCCGTTTCCCCGCAGGAGTAGGCAGAGAGGATTAAACGCCACACTCTTCTATCCTGGCACACCATTTTTTGCTTCGGCCACATTCATACATCTTCTCATATAAGTTCTACGGTTGTTGCGGCTTTTAACGGGGACATCCTCAAACACTTTTTGTATCTGATCGTGCCAGGTCTTTCGCAGACGCCCTCTATTCCTGTTGCCTTCAACACTCGCCTCATATATTTTCTTAACCATCCTTTCCTCGTTCATACGTTACACATGACCAAACCATCTCAGCACTCCTTTCTTTATACGTTCTTATAACGTTAGGCTTTTGTTTTATTCGTTATTTATTATTTTTAATATCCTGAATACAAGAAAGATACCATCTCTCGTGATAAATTCTTATGACTTATCACGCTTGCGATGTCTTTATTGTGACTGGTATGTAACTCAGTCGAGTTACACTAATACCAGTCCCTCAAATTACGCAGCCGTGAGTTGCGGCGTTTTCCTACGCTTCTTTTCCCCTGGATGATGAGTTAGTTTAGAGTTTATTTTGGTCCTCTCGTAATATGTCCGAGATACTTCGGTCTTGATAATCCGCAACACTTCTCGGTCTTTTTCTATACGCTTTAACATTCGTCATTCTATCCACCCAGGAAACTTTCAACGTGCGTCTGTAAAGCCACATCTCAAAAGCCTCGACTTTACGGATTAGTTCTCGGTTTATGTCTCCATCCTCCATGCCTCCATCCCATATAAAAGAATGGCAAAAATTTAACACTGAACCATACGCATTCTAAGTTGTAGGCTTAGGCCACGGTTTTTTCATTTTGAGAAACGCACTTCTTGCCATCTCTATTCGAGCTTTTACTTCTTGAGATAGATCCCAGTTCTCGTTCACTCATACATCTAAGTACTTGCATTGCATGATTTTTTCTATTGGTTCATATTTAATGGTTATATAATAATAATAATAATCATATTTAAGATGAGGTAAATATGGAAGAATTTAAAAAAAGTATATCAAATACAAATGTTTCATTTTTCAATTTAAAATAATAAAGAAAATTTACAAAAAGATGATCCTTTTGAACGTTGTAGTTCTAACAAAGTACATAAATTTAACAATTCGAACTCAAAAATGTTTTTTTTTGGAATGATATTGTGCAAGGTACTTGAAATTGCGACATGTAAAATTTGTTTTTATAACAACAGATTACACACAGTCACTATATTTCTTGTATAAATTAGCAGCTTGTGTTTTTATTAAATAAAAATAAAAATTACTTTTAGTATTGAAAGTCAAAAAATTTCGTATTTTAAATGATTTTCAAAAGATTTTATTTTCTTAATAAGTTGACTCACATTTATTTTACATGAATATTAGAAAATTTTTCATCAAATAATCTCGCGACGATATTATTTATATTTAAAATTTTATAAAATAGTGAGAATGATATATTATAATATAACTTTTTAAATAAGTTTGGGAGTGAAACTGATTTTCAAATAAGTCATCATCTTATTATGCTAATCATTATAATCATAATCTTACTATACTATAACATATTATACAGGCCCCGTTAAAATGTTTCATGATTTAAATGCATTATTTTATACAGATAAAAACCATAGTACGGAAAGTATTTAATTGATATGCGAACACGGAACACGTGACGTTTCAATATTCTTACTTTTTTCAAATTAGCTAAACGCTTATGCTTGAAAATAGGACTAATTTGCTGGTGTTCAGAAGAAAGGGCACTAACCAACGACCATAGATCACTAGGCAAGAATCAACCACTACACTAACAAGCTACTTTATTTTGCATGATATTCTTATGTTATATTGGGAATCATAACTTAACATTGCCAAAAAATAAAAAGTGATTATAAAATTCCAAAATTAAAATTTTCCATAGTGATAATTTTTATACCATTTCACCCATTGACAGTTTTAAAAAATTACAAATAATTTTGAAAAACCATTTAGGTACACAAATCAAAACCTGCATCTCCGTCAAAAACCATTTTTGTTATGATTCGTATTTGTGACGTATATCTGTGATCATTTTGTAATAATATTAAGCTCTTCCTGTTGTTCCAGCTCCAAAGCGAGTTTTATATTCTGGACGCATTACGAAAATTGGAATTAAGGTTTTAAATTTTTATACAAAAAGCTTTATTTTCCATGACGTAATAAATATTGATGAAATTTCCGGAAAGGATACAAGTATAATATATTTTGCAATTTTTAATGAAGAAATAAATTATTTCAAGCATCAATTTTAATCTTAACCAATTTTTTAAATTTGTTTGTGTTGTTTTGGCGGCACTCGTAGTTCAGTAGGCATGACACTGGCTACCTGTACCAAGGATTCCGGGTTCGATTTCTATTGAGGTCACAATGCATCAGGCACCTGCAAACGGTAGAGAGGATGATTATTTTTTTTAATTTTGTACGCTTCAACAGGCCAAGAGGCCCAATTACAGAAGCGAAACATATTACAAAACACTCAGACTTGAGCAAATCACATAGATCAATTGTGGCCTCATCAGGAATCGAACCCGGAATCGGTGTGAGAAGCCAGTGTCATATCCACCGGGCTACGAGGGCCGCCGTTTTTTTTCTTTCTTTTTTTAAATATATTTATACGTTATCGCTCAGTTCATTTAAAAGTTGCACACTACGCGTTACGGTGCACATGTTCATTACATCCGTTTAGCATTTTAACCTCCATTGCGCAAAAAGTTAATTTTATTTACTGCTTGTAACTACCTTTATACTTTTCCCTGTAAATTTGAGACAGGCACAGTACAACAAATATTACATATGTAGGTACATCAATTGTATAGATAGCAAAGATATAAATAAATATTGTGTGATTACTTTTTTGAAATCCGAAGCATCGTCGTTATTTAACTAGTTTTTTTTTATTAAATACAAGCATAATAATATAAGTATAATGAATAATTTCTACATATACTGTGTGTTTTATTTAAAAAAATAATAATAAATAAAATAAAAACATAATTTAATCAAAATACATAATTTCGCACGTGACAATGTCGGTGATATCAGATGGTGCAAATAATGATGAGATATATAAAAAGCGGAAATAATGCATAATTCTCTATGTAACAGTGTCCACCAAACACCATCAAGACGAAAAAGGTGGTCTTCTTACATCTTATCTCGCGGCTGATATATATAGATAGTAAGCATATACGTTTTTTTTTAATATTTTATAGCTAGTTAATTCGTATGAGCTCTTAGTAAGAATCGCCAAGAAATAAAGACAAGTGTTTGCTAACCATTTTAAATAATTACGATGAATACTCGAGAAATAGCGATTATTGAAACAAGCGAGCATGGCTGCGGATAGTGCAAGCAGCTGTCTAACTTAGGTAACCTAATAGACGTTGTGTGGATTAGGCATTATCCTGCAACTTGTTCGAAGTTTATCGCCAGCTCGGTGGTCGCCCCCAGCGAGACATCCGTCGGCCGTGTCGTGTGCATCCGGGGTTAATCAAGATAGCGGTCTTCCCAATTACCGGATACTGTGCGCCAGGCTGCTCAACACGACACCAACATGCTCGTGACAAGCCCGTGCATTGAGCACTGCGCATTGGCGGCAGGCGTACACTAAAACCGTTCATATTGTCCACGGTAACTACGAAACTAACTAACTGCCAAAAACAAAGGTAACTGCGCATTCCTGAAGTTTCTCAAGCAGTCCATATGAATCTAGAATCAGCTGCCCTAATCTCGAAGAAACCATTAATTACTAGAAATATGAAGAAACAGGTCGAACATTCGTGAAACCAACATTTTTGCATAAAAGCGATGCAAGCGGGCGCGTGTTGTTTTTTGACAGAGCAACATAGAAGTCAGGAGCGTGCAGTAGGAGCACTAAAACATGTTTTTTACGTACCATATATTTTATACGAAACGTAATACACTTTTTATGATATATATACAAAATAAATAATGCCTCAGTGGTAAAATGAACTGTTAATAATATTCAGAAAAATAAATAAATATCGGAAATCAATAATCACAATTTAGAAATAAGTTCTTGATGAGCTTTTACAGAATACACAATGCACTTGTTGTAAATAAATAATACATTAATAGTAAGAAATGTATTATTGATAAATAAATTGTAAATAATATACAATTTGCGAATAATTTCTATATAAACACGTTTACGGCGTGTGTACGGGTTACTAGGTCAACGGCGTGTGTCTATAAAAAGTATGTATTACACGCTCAAGCGATTATTAAACAAGTATTATACTTACTCCTGTATTGGATTTCTTATAATTGCCCATAGGCTTTGTCTTATTATATGACTTATGTAAATAAATGTCAATGGCTGTTGGAAACCCTGTTAACGAAAAATACAAATAAAATAAAATAAGATAAGATTTTTCTCGACGAAAAGTTTTCATCTCGAGCTTTATAGAAACATTTCTCAACCTCTGATCTCTCGCCAAATAAGTGTCTGTCGGTCCCGTAAGATTCAAAACATAAAACCGGTTAGAGTTAATAGAAATTTCCTCTAAAACGACCGATTTCCTGGAAGACATTTCCGGCGTAACCTCAATCATTTAATTTTCCCGCCTCTCCGCTCTTTTTACGACTGTGGCTCTCGTGAAACATCGTAAAGTAAAAAGATAAACGAAATCGCACCCAGAGTTATGTCAAATTGCATGTTTTCTCCGCGGGATGTCATAATTCCCTGGTTGATCGTTGAAATCGTAAAACACTGCATTCGGTGACTAAATCAATCTTATATCAATTATTGTATAGATACGATTAAAAATAAAGTGACAAGAAGCTTTGGAAGGGCGTTAAAACAGCCCCTCATATTTCCGGGTGCGCGGGTGCTGGAAGACGATGTAGCTTTAAATACCACGCCGCCGGACGGTGACACAGTTTTTTGTTTTGACAGAGTGTTAACTGTTAGCAAGTGGACCGCGATAATAGACAAATATTATCAGCGGGCGACTTTTTGACTGCCATCTAGAAAGTTCAGAAATATAATAAAAATTTAATATTGTTGTGTGACGTGTAGTGTAGTCTTAATGAGTATAGCTAAGTTTATTAAAATTCTTATTCCTTAGATTTCACTATTTTGTATATTGAGGATAGAAAGCCAAAATGGCATTAGTGGTTATTTCGAACTTTACAGGAGAGCAAAAGGTAATCTGATTCTGTCTATATTTCTTTTATTATTAAACGATTTTCATATTTGTTTATCCAAAAAATAGAATATCCAAAATATAGAAATCATTTTATCATAAAATAAATATTAATAATAATAAAATAAATAAAAATAACAGATTGACAAAACATTATTTTGCTATCCTGTTAAGTTCGAAATGGCCTTCTACTCTCGATTACGTTGATACGTGGAGCAGTAAGACCCACAGGACGACAGATAAAATGAAACCAGAGACAAGAGCGTAGTGGCGATTCAGTATGCCTAGCCTAGTACCAGCGACAATAATTAAGAGAGTACCTAACAGGCAAAAAAAAGTGCGACCATAGACGTGTAAATATCTTGGAGAGACAAATGTCAAGTATTCCACAGACGAGTAATTATTGCAAAATCATTGTGATCTTGAGTGCTTCATTAAAGAGGTGCATAGTGACTCTTGGGCTTTCCCAGGATCTATGACGGCCGGTATCCAGAAAATGCCCAGGCAATGCTGATTTTCCTGGATGGCCTAGTTTGCGTTCCCATGAGACTTTTCTATTTGGAACAGCAGCCGGTTCGTCCCAAGATACTCTCAGATGACATTAATCCTAATATGATTTTTTGACATCACCTCCGCTACTCCTTTTAGAATTATCTCGACTATGTAAGATTTCAATAGATACTCCAACAACGATCAGATCTACTATGAGCGTCTTTGCTAGGCATTATTTTATATTTTTTTTATTAATAATCTATATCTATATACATATATGTATATTATTACAGACTTATAAAAATGCATTTGCAGTTTCTACGCAAGAATAATTTGCAGTATACTTCATTTGTTTAGACTACATTACTTTAATCTTCAAAAAATAATATACTACAAGTTATCACCTAGTTCACAGTTCATTGTACTATTTATTTTACAACTAGCTGTAACCCGTGAAAAATGACGGTAGTTTTGCATGTCGGTTCCTACAGATTAAGTATTTATTTATTTTATTAAAAATTAAAAAATTAAATATTTTACGGGGACAGTCAGACAGATAGACAACTAAATTATTACAATTGGGGTTTTTCTGTATTTTTTGTCTCGTTTAATTCCTTTTAACTCTAACTATTATTTAACTCTCTTTGTTTATCTGTCTGTTTTTTTGTGGTAGAGACTTTAATTTTTCACCAATTTCCCGACCAGTTTGAGGTCTGAAATTTTTAACATTTACGTAAAGTGGATGATTATACATTATTAAATCAGTTTTGACATGATTTGGTCATTATTTCGATTAAAATTAATAATGACGTCACTCACAAGTGAGAGCCGCAAAAACAGCTGGAGAACATGTCGTTCGAAAAAAAATTAAATTTTAAAACAACGTTTTTAATATTCGGATGCTGCATGGGTGATGTTAAAAAATCGATTAAAAATGTATGCAAAGAAAGAGTATAAAAGCATGTCCACATTTTTTTTAAATTTACTTGTTTAGCCTGTACGGTAGTTTTCCAATTATGTAAAGTTGGTTTTTTTCTCCATTAAAAATATTTGTTTTGCTCATTTCATGTTTTTAATTCATTATTTGTCATTCCGTTTATTTGTATTGTATTAGTGTTTGAAACCTTTCCTTTGCGTTCTTTTTCACTGACAGTTTGTTAATAAGTTTTTTGTATCGGCAAGATTGTACATTTCTTAGGTAGGTTGGGCCGTTGAAATCAGAGAATAAGATAAAACTCAAAATATAAATGATAACAGATAACACAATCACAATAAATTACGAAATTACGACACATATCCTGTACTAACCCGAATATAACTCGAAACAGAAAAAGTTAGTAAAGAAAAAAAAGATTTTTTAAAAATCCAAATTTAATACAAAAACTAACTAACCATCACGCCGTTTCCCCGAAGGGGTAGGCAGAGAGGATATAACGCCATATTCCTCTGTATTGGCACACTACTTTTACTTCGGCTACATCTTCTCACGCATACTCTACGGTTGTTGAGGCTTTTAACAGGGCCATCTGTGATGAATCACCTGTTTCTATAGATTTTTTTTTATTATTTTTATTTTGAACTCTAAGATGATTTAAATGCTACGCGGGAAAAATTGAGCTAAACCCACCTGGCGGAGTATTGGAGCTACAAAAATTTGGGAATGATGAAACGCTAGTATTGGGAGGGAGTTAGTAGCGATTGATCGGATATAGGTTACGGGCAGTTACTATTCAATTCTTATAAGTCATATTAATCTTGTGGTAAAGCCGCGTTTGGTACAAATGGTTGACGATCGATGCGGTCCGAGCGGTCCACATGTGCTTCCCATAAAAAATACTGAACACGGTTTTCGTAGATTTGGGGCGCGGTTATTGCGTTTAGAGTCGTTAAAAAACCGATTAACGTCTACTCTAAGGTGACAATGATATTGACAGTTCCACGAGGTTTCTGAATTATGGGCTTTTTTGCTGGGTTTTTGAAACCGTTTAAGAGCCGTATATCTTCATCTCGAGTGGATTCCCGTGCAACAGAGATGCATAGATATAGGCGAAAGAAAGGAAGGCAGGTCCTAATCAGTGAGATGGCGAGAGATGATAAATAGATAATTTAAATAAGAGATAAATAATTTAAAGAAATTGGCCGCGAAGCACAGATTAAACGTATACGATGTACCAGAGGGGCGACCTTAACTGAGCGGATAATGATTTATTTTCGTTTCGCGGGAGTCGGATAACGTAGGCAGATAGGAAAGTTAACTATAAGTCCATTATATTTGTCTGTAGACTAACGCTCTGTCGAGAAGCGAATAATGAATCATTTTCGTTTCGCGGGAGTCGGATAACGTGGGCGGATAGGAAAGTTAACTATAATTCCATTATATTTATCTGTAGACTGACGCTCTATCGAGGAGCGAATAGTGATTCATTTCCGTTTCGCGGGAGTCGAATAACGTAGGCGGATAGAAAAGTTAACTATAATTCTATTATATTTATCTGTAGACTAACGCTCTTCAGGCTTTTACAACAGATAGGTAATTGCGCAATGACGGTATATACAGTTAGGAAAGAGATAACGATAACGTGTAAGCATATTAATGGCACGACAAGAAAATAATATACTCAAATATAGATACAATATATTAACTATGTAATCACTACAAACCTGTCCGACGTTAGCGTAGTTTCAACAGGACGGGTAACGTGTATACGATTGGCTATTCTAGCTCAGATTTCGCCGGGTTTGGTAGTAATAACCCACAAAACATAATTGAACAAGTGTATCCAGATAAGAATATTGTAAATAAAATAATATGAATTTGCGGCCCATATACACATGAAATAAAAGGAAAAAGCGTATGGGGATCTTATAGATGGATGGATAAATGAAAAAAATATAATTGGGAGTAAATGTAATATAACGCGAAGAAGCAAGCATATAAGTACCAAAAACATAGGAGAACATAGTGTGATAGAGATTCGAAGACGGGAGGAACAATAATGTGAAGTGGAACGGATATAGCAAGAGCATGTAATAATGATAAACGTACAAATACAGACAACTACTTGAGACCGATTCGACAGATACTAGCAATCTTTCAACACACCTCTAAGAACATGGTGAGTGGTATATAGTTATCAGCGGAGGCGTCCAGTGCCTTGGCAATAAATAAGCACTGAATTAATCCGACGCCTTGCCTGCGGCACTGGAGGTTTATTTACTTATTTATTTTATTTATTTTCATTTATTGGGTTTCTTACAGACATATAATTAATCAATCTTTGAAGAAAAGACAATAATTGATGTACAGAGTTTTGGGCCAATTACGCGAAAACACATACATACAATCGATAAAAGAATAAGAAAACATGTCCAATAGTGGGGTTGTGTGAGTGTGTATTTGTGTGTTTATTTATTTATTTATTTATTTTGTTTTGGGAAAAATTAAAAGCAAAACGATCTTAAAAATTTTCCACTGAATTTAAAAATTTACTTTAACTTACATTAATAGTTTATTGTGTTATAGCGAATAGTACTCTTCCAGTATTATATTGTTCGAGAATATTCACTGTCTATGTAACATAGTTATTTTGTGGATCAATCTTACTGCCAATAAAAATAATAATAAATGGTTACAAATTATGTTTAAATTCCGCAACGGAGGGACCAAATACGTCCCTGTGCGCGGAGAACCGCGGGCATAAGACAGGATTCATTGGGTGATCCACGAGAAAAGATCGCCCAAAACTAATTTAAAATTAGGTATAGTACCTTTGAACGATTGTTATATCTAGGTATGCAGTGTGCACGTGGTGAATATATGGAAATTGATCCCATGATATAGCGGCCAAGAAACGTTAAATTTCCGATAAAGACGAGTGAAAATACGAGGGAACGGGACATGATAATGGTAGATAGTGAAGAAACATCAACTATGATTAGGGGAGTACCCGATAGATTGTGGTTACGGCTGATCAAACGACAATATGGACTGAACTTAGAAATTAAATATTAAAAATTAATTATCGCGCTTGTGAAGCGAATTTAAATCGTCCGAAGCCACTGAGTCTGTCCCAAAACAGGCACAGGGACGGAGACAGAGACGGCAACAGAAGGTGGGGTCAACTGACATATCCGAGAGGAGATATGGTTTTTTTTTGCCAAACTGAATCTTAGGAACAAAGATTTTGGTTTCAAGGGAAGTAAAATATTGAAAATCCTGGAAACACACGACTTAGGACCTTTGGCTGCTGGGAGGGGTATTAGAAGTAACGCGGAGTCAGAATTCGGGCAGTTGGGGTGAACGTCTACGAGGGTGCAAAATCCGCGTCGGTTGTTTTTTGAGTGATAGAACCGTGGGTGATTGTTACCGTCGAGTGATAGTGTCCCAGTGGGTGAAAATTATAGTTTAACTTCAAGTGAAAGTGGTGTACGGGTAATTATACTCTTCGACATTGCTCACGATAAAAGAAAAGGGGGGTACGGGTTTGATTTTATTTTATAAAGGGTAATTAATTTGGCATATTAGAACTTCGGAAATTACTGCGCTTTATTAAGTTGATTAGTCCGGCATATATAGAACTGATATTTGCAGATCTCCGGAAACTAGCTGTGCGTTATAAAGATACCTATTTTATGCTAAACACGCGGGAAATTGTTAATAAATCTTGTAAAAATACCTATCTTATGCTAAATACGCGAGGTCCTGTTAAAAGGGTTTTAACTCAGAGTACGGGATTGATTTTATTTTATAAAGGTAATTAATCTGGCATATCGGAACTTCGGAAATCACTATGTTCTATAAAGTTAATTATTTTTGTCGTCTTACTAGGTTCACAGAATAATATTCGCAGAATTTCAGGAAACGGTAGAGTTCAAATTTAGTTAAATTTTCGTTTTACTAAGTATAGTATTGGCGGATCTCTGGAAACTAGCTGTGCGTTATAAAGATACCTATTTTATGCTAAACACGCGGGAAGTTGTTAAAAGATAAAGGAGTTGTTACTAACAGATTCGATTTTAAATAAGTCTTATAAAATACCTATCTTTGCTAAATACGCGAGGTCTCATTTTAATTTTTACATTTGTAAGGCATATAATATTTCGTTATATGAAATGTTTCGATTAGACCGGGTTTATTTTAGTTATCGAAAGAATATTTAGTTTATTTTAATAATTTTTTTTGTTTATGTTTAATAGTAAGAGTCCGTTAAAAGTATAGCGAATAAATTCTGGGATTAAAAATACGTCTAGTGAAGAATATATAGCTGATCTCGCTGAACCTGATGTTCAGCCCATAATAATCTAGATTTTCATTTCGTTTAAAATTATATAGAGTAATTCCGTGAGAATCGGGGTTTATTTACAATTTCACAGGTGTACAAATTCCATTATTCTACAGAATTATATAAAATAATCTCGTGAGAATCGGGACTTATTTACAATTTTACAGGTGTATAAAATTCCATTATTCTAGAAAATTATATAAAATAATCTCGTGAGAATCGGGACTTATTTACAATTTTACAGATGTATGAAATTTCATTATTCTAAAAAATTATATAAAATAATCTCGTGGGGGTCGGGGTTTATTTACGGTTTCACAGAAGTACAAGTTTCACTATTTTATAAAGTACATAAAATTGCTTCCGTTCGGCCCGGGTTATCTTATATTATATAGGAAAACATAGGTCCCGCGCTATTAAAACATATAAAAACGTTTCATGTGGCCGGGATTATTACGCGCGTTGGGGAAAGTCTATAAGGTAAAAATATGTTTAATTTGATTCGGGTTATTTTATATTTTATGAAAGATATTTGCCTCGCGGACTTAAACTATGAAAAATGTTTCAATTAGTTCTGGTTATACTTTAGGAGTGATGTAAACTTCGCGGTTGCATAATTTGGGGTACTTCGTATTGTACGAAAACGTAAATCTCGCGTATAAAAACGCGTATAAAAAAAAACGTATATCATGTATTCAAACATATAAAAACTTCTAGTACATTGTTTCGATAGACCGGGGTTGTATTATACTTATAAAGATGTTGTAGGGCCTCGTTATATTGAAAATATATATAAACCGCCTGGGGCCGGGTCTCCTTATTTATAAACTATATAAGATTTCGTTACATTTAGTTATATAAAATGCTATCGTTCGGAAATTCGCGTTTCATTTTA
>JADDOH010009392.1:0-31398 GCA_016648135.1 Agrypnia vestita
AGGATAAAGCAATATATTCATCACATTTAGGGTCGCGATCTCGCGAAACATCGCTTTCAAGAATGGCATTGGTACAATCATAGTACAACCGAGAAACCGAAAGTTACTCGGCCGCAACTCTTCCACACGTCAACGTGAGATCAAATTTAACATTCACCGTCAGCACTTAACAAGGTTTAAACAATCTTATTTGCACGGATAAATTAACTAACTAAAATGTACAAGGTTTTTCACATAACGGAGGTCCTCTATCTTCAGTAGATGACCGGCACCGGCCTGCGGAGCTGGTCCAGCGGGCCGTGCTCCCGCGGCGGCGAGCCGGCCGCGGGGGGCATCTGGAACAGCGGGGGAGGGAAGGGCTTGCTGGGAGGGTACAGCGAGGAGTAGAAGGAGCTCACCACCGCGGCGGCCGAGGCGCCCGGGCTGGGCGGGCCCGGCGGCTCGCTCTGCGACACCAGCTTGGACAGGTGCACCGGGTCGAAGGCGGACCCGAAGTAGTGCGGCATCGGGGAGTAGTTGAGGCTCTCCAGGCTCGGCATGCCGGTCGGGCCGGCGAAGTAGGGAGGCAGGAACCCGGGGAACCCTCCGGGGCCCGGCGGGGCGCCCATGCCCGGGCCCATGCCGCCTCCCAGAGCGGGCTTGGGCTTCCTCCTGGGCCGGTACTTGTAGTCGGGGTGCTCCTTCATGTGCATGGCGCGGAGGCGCTTGGCCTCGTCGATGAACGGCCGCTTCTGCATCTCGCTCAGGAGCTTCCACTCCGCCCCCAGCCTCTTGGAAATCTCGGAGTTGTGCATCTTGGGGTTGTCCTTGGCGATCTGCCTGCGCTGCAGACGGGACCAGACCATGAAAGCGTTCATCGGCCTCTTGATGTGTCCTTCGGGCTGGGGCGATCCGCCCGTCCTCTGGGGCTCCATGCTTCCGTGCAGACTGAAGGGGTACCCGTGGTGACCCATCACGGACATATTCGACATAACTGACACAAAAATATTTAAAAAGTGTTCTCAAAAGTTTCGAACAAACTTTAAATTTTCACGTTTACTCGGGCACGAGGCGAGAGCTGCGGGAGGTTGTGTTGCTGCGAGCTCGGGCGCGCGACTGATGCAATGACCTCACCGTTCGGCGGTACCTCGACTGGCGGAAAGGGGGCGGGACGCTTATATTTTTCGACCAATCGCGGCTCCCCTCGGTTTTTACCCCACCCTCGTATGGAGCGGAGCCTTCGGAGCTGCTATCCCTTTCTTTGCTACGCGAAAGGACATAAGTTTACCTCACTTTCTCAGCGATCGCAATTTAGGGAAGCTCTTTACAGAAATACAGTGATCACGTTTATCGGGGTTATTGGATACAATATTATAATTTATTATAACTATCAAAATAATATTCGAAAATCACTTAATCACAATCGGTTAAGAAAGTAGAAAGCAAAGATTAAACCTCCGTTATTGATTGAACTTAATACATCTCATTGTATTAAATAATCTTACCATAATAAACAACTTACTTTAACAACTATATAAATATACAATAATTAATGCGTAGGTTATATTAATGAATTATTTTAATGAAAGATCTTCCTTTTCAAAACTAACACAAACCACCACAATTTATATCTACACACTTCCTACCGATATCCTAAATCCTTACAATTTAAATTATTTCTATAGTCATCCCTGATAAGTGTATGATCGTGATATCGACACCTTCATTAATATTATAAATATCATGATCATGAAAAAACATCATGATAAAAAATGAAATGAAATGATAAAAATATTATTAATTAATATTATTATTATTATGTTAATAGTATTCTTTCAACTAATAAATTATTTCCAGAGAGCGATAAAATCGCTAATATAATAAAATCATTGAAATATATTAAAAGAAATTAATTTTTACAGTTATAAAATATTTTGCCCATGAAAATTATATATATTTTTTAAATATCTTCCATGCCAAACCAAAAGAAGCGGAAGAAAGTAAATATAGGTATAAAGTAAAATAAATTAGTAAAATAA
Source organism: Agrypnia vestita (assembly GCA_016648135.1). Lineage (NCBI taxonomy): Eukaryota > Metazoa > Arthropoda > Insecta > Trichoptera > Phryganeidae > Agrypnia > Agrypnia vestita. The sequence continues at coordinate 2,019 of JADDOH010009392.1, forward strand.
ATTATCCTTATATGAATGATTATTAATGTGTATAGGTAGGTAAAAACCTAGATTTTACCTGCCTATTGGGCAAGCAGGTAAAAAGGCATAAATAGAAGCTCAACCTATTTACATCTGTAACATTTTTAACCAGCAGGGACATCTGTTGGCTAAAATCGACACTAACGCTTCACCTAGGGGTAGATCATCACAACTTTTCAATAATAATGAAAGGTATATTAATCCATTTTAAATGCTCAACCAAGTTCAATTCATACCTAATTAAACATTTCAATTGCGATATAATTGAGGTACAAATTTATTTATTATGTTCAAAGTTTCACGTAGTTATAAATATATACTCGTATGATATTTTGAATATATCTTCATAGGTATTTTACTCTGTAATGGCTCCACACGTGCACTAAATAAGGTCAATATTTGTATCAAGTGGGCTGTATTTTTCTCATTTGCATAATACTCGTTAGGGATCAAGGAAGCGATAGTAATTATTTGCAGAAGCTAAGATCCTTAGGCTAGGATGACATCCGTCCTCGTTCGTCCCTTCTGCTAGCAATTTTGTCTTAAATGATGATCACAATTTAATGAATAGCTCTTAATTTGACTAAATATCCATAAATATAGAATATTAATATTAAAAAATGTTACTGTACATAAATGCTCACCTAAAAGGTTTAAGATTTCTTAATTTTAAATATTATTTAAATAAAAAAATAATAAAACTATTCCGTTAATTTTACCCATCCTAAAGAACATAGCTACAAAAAATGGTGCAATAAAATGGCATGGTAAATGATATAATTCTTCATTAGCAAAGAGTAACAACTCTACACAGAGTTGCATGTTAATTAAATTATTTATGTATAGGTACTTATACAAAATGTTTGACAAAATTTCTTAAAGCGAGCGTTTGAAACATTTTAGCGGCCGATTACTCCCTTGGACTTGAAGGAGGGAAATTATAGTGACAAAAAATTTGAGAACTCAATCCTCGTCTTGGAAGACCTTCAAGATAATTATTCTATTTTTCATAGCTCAAAAATTAAGATCAGTTTAAAAACAAAAGTAATATTCATGTGATTATTTTTTGAAAATTCTTCAAAAGTATAATTTTGAAATTGAGAGCTACCTTCTCTAAGCGAACAATCTATTATAGCCAATATTAATTTTGAGAAGAATGAATAAGTTTAAATCTTAAAGAAATGAGAATTAATAAGTAACTATTAGCTTGATGGCGTAAAACGAATGTTTTTATGACTTCTTCTTCAAAAATAGATTTATTAAAAATAAATATATCTTCAATATAAAAAAGTGGTGAAAACTAATTTTATTTTATTAATTATAATGTTTTTATGGTTCGCCGTGGTCGTATATAGATTATTATAATATTATGTTGTATACTAAAAAACCAAATTTATTAATCAATTAGAAAGATATACAGAAAAATCAAATCAAAGAAAAAATATTTGGCCGCTACCGGGTACCCTTTCTAATTGATTAATAAATTTGGTTTTTAAAAAAATTCACTGAACTTTGTTCTGAAATTGCAAATTCGTAATAAGAATGTGTTTTTTAATACAATATATGTTGAATTCCATTTCAAGTTCAGATGGAGCTTTTTAGTTTGGTGGAAAAAAAAAGATGTAGGTACCTACGTTTAATATGCATTTTAGTTTTATTTTTTCATGATTTCTAGTAAGGATTTAAAAATAAATACCACAACATTAGAATATATTATATGTATAGATCCGAGTATACCGAATCTTTCTTAATATTAAACACATTTTCGTGACATATTTTATCCGTGAAGCCTCCAAAAATAACTTACTCGTACTCTACGTTAAAACATTTTAAAATAGATGTTAAAAGCATTAACAAATACATCACAATAAATAATTTAAATAATATATTAGTCTATTTAAATTGGGCGATAATACAATTGTCTTGAAAGTCACCACAGACTAAGAATACCTTTTGGTTAAAGTGATTTAATCTCTTCAACCTGCATTATACGGCCATTCTTGTACATTTTACAATCAACAAAATGCCCAACAACCTTTCTTGGATGTGGTTATTTGTTTTTAAAATATCATAGAACGCCGCCCTAACTGTAAAATTAAAAATGTTTAAAATCCCGTTTAAGCCCCTAATTACTCCGGACTGACCTTTTCTAGTTTAACAGTCCTTGGATAACTCCGTTCGCTAGCTCTCAAAGTGAAATGGCAATTTGAGAGTTATATCGATGTTTAAAATGCATGTTATCTGTTTTTTAGGAACTTATTTAATTTTTAATTATTCCCTAATGTAAAAAAATTACAGAGAATAAAAATTTATAAAGATGAACTAAACCCGTCCTTTAGGAAAGGGCTGTTACAGCTGAAGAATTTCCCCTTTGCGTACGTTTAAGGCACATTTACGCCAAGTATTAATTCGTGCGTAATTAAATCCCCTAGTAAGCACAACATATTTTTAAAAAAAGGCGTTGTTTTATTAATTTTTTAAAATTTTATTCCAAACCGAGTCCCTTAAGTAAAAACGCCTTCTAATATAAAGCGCGAATTATTTACTACGATATACTTTTTAAGAGTTTTTAATTTGACTTTTTCTTAATTGTTTAAAAATTAAGAAGCTCGTAGTATTTTTTTAATAAGTCTAAATTGGTCAACAGAACGTCTCCATCCCTCCCGATCTTTAGCCATATTGTTTGCAGTGTTTCTTTTGTCTAACCTAATAATTATTAAGTATAGAATACAGAATAGAAAACATCAAATCGTAAAACGTAACATATTATTTTATTTAGTTTAACAAAAAAAAATATTAACTAATTTAAGCAATATAATAAGACAAACAAAAATCCTTGTAGGATTCCCTTTCTCTCAACTACTCCTATGATTACGGGTTTCAAGAATCTTATATGGTTCTTTCTGGCAACGTTTTCAAAGAATGCAATTTTTTTTTTCTACATATCGTGAAAAGTTTTTTGCTAATCATTTAACTCGCGAAGGATAGAAAAAGAAAGGAAAAAAAAGAAAAGAAAGTAGAAAAAGATTTATACACCACGTGGTCTCGAAAGCATCCAACACATTCCTTTTCTTCTTCAATATCCGTTTTATACGTTTTAATTCCATAATGTTCTTTGGAGAACAGTCAATGGACGCCCACCACAATCCCAGGGTCGTTATGAGCGAAAGCTGACATATCGACCCTACTATTATGTCGCCAGGTTGACAATTTTTTGCTCTAAAAGGCTATCTCCATGTCATGTCGTGTAAAGCGCGACGCAATCGGTCTGCAAAAGTCCACTCACTGTACCTTTTCCACACAGAAATAAACAGCTATGTGCATATGTGCTTTAAAGCAGTGTCAAATATTACAAGTTTAAGGAGACATAAATGTATGGTTACAATAGAGAAAAAATAGTTGCTAGAGTAAAATGGAGATATACAAAAAGTAAAGCTTACGATGATATAGAAAAACAAAATAAATAGAGCAAAATTTTATCAAATAAGAAATCAAGTATGGCATATAATATATGTATGTGCCCGATCGAAGGAAAAAACTAGAAAACCAAAAGAAAGGACACAGAGCTGGAGAACACCAGAGATTTTCTCAGACGGATTTTAATATTTTTAAATCAGACAAATTTCTTAATGTCTTCGTCAGACTGGTTCCTCACTGGACATCACTGACATAAGAATGTTCTTAGGTTTTCACGGCCACTCAGAATCTTCTAGTTTGTGTCTTCTGGGGTATTAGCCGTGTTCACACATCAGCCCTGATGATGGACCCTGCAATGGGATCCGAGATGTCGACCAGAAAGGTTGTAAAAACACGGCATAATAATACCCCAGAAGACACAAACCAGAAGATCACTGATATAGCCAATTCATTTTAGGATTTCTGTTTCTAATCCTCCTTTTTTGTAAATTAATTGTATAGGTTTATAAACACCTACGAATCAAATTATTGCTTGAAAATTTAAATGTAACGATTAGTTTTCAAATGGCTAATGAATAAAATAAGATAGGTAACTGGGATTAAAGATAGTGGTGATAAGGTACTGAACGGAATTACACTGCACCTTCTTAGAATCACATGAATGAAAATAAGTTGCAATCATAAAGTTTATTATTCATATATCATTTTTTCGGTTTTATATCTGCAAGCATTTGTCTGGTGAAGAAGAGCTATGCAAACCCATTGTCATTTTAAAAATAAAAACGAGAGTTTTCTCAAGGCGAAACATTTAGAGCTAGCCTTGAATTTTATTTTCAGTTCACATGTCAATATACGCATATAAAGAGAATATCTAGCTAAATTTAAAAAAATATGTAGATAACTGTAACATTTTTCAATATAAATCTAAATTAAACATTTATCTTATATTTTGGTATATTATGATGTGGTTAGCATAACTTTCTTACGCTAGGAATATTATCGGATAAATATTTAATTTTGACAATATTTTTATATGTATGTTCTGAGTACACAATTTCTGGAATATCCACTGCTTAAGTGATCAGTTTAGCCAGCTCATACAGACTGTAAGCCCTAGGTCATCGTATAAGACTTCCATACACGTTTAACATATAAATAGCATCGTCTCTTCTTCGATAATTTATCTTAATTTAATGTTGAATTTTTTTAATGGATTTTTTCAAATTTTAACATGAAAGTAATAACTTGTGTATGGAACAGGAGAATGTCACAAGTGTGGTGGATAACTGTATTAATGTGTTTCTAATAATAATAAAAGTTATAAATAATAAATAAATTAAAATTTACTATGATTATTGACTATGAATGTGTGTGATCAGTAATTTTACTAGGTTTATGTATAAAAAATACAAAATTTACATATACTTTGAATTTTGATAATAATGCATCTAAAAAATCAGACGACGTGGGAATATTAACCATCTATATTATATTATTTAAAAACATGACTAAATATTTATTTTTCAATTTTTTTATTTTTTAACAAACAGACCGTTTACATGTCATTACTGAACCCCATTTGATGGTCTTAGAGTGACATTAAAGTAGGTAAAAAATATGAATATTTTGTGAACATTTGAATATGATATGGTTACACTATACACTTTTTACGATTAATTAATAATTAATAATGAAAAATAATAAATGATAAAATGAATTGAGAATAATATTCAGGCTAACACAAATCACTAAATACAATTTTAGGAATTAGTTCCAAGTTGATAAGTTTTTAGACAATACATCTGCTCGATGTTCGAGTATAAAATTGTTTTACGTTTGCTCCTACAATAAGAAATATAAATAATCTTCTATTAAAAAACAGGAAAATTCACGAAGTGACTAATTCAATGGTCTAACGATTAATTTTGTCATTTATTCAGTGTTTTGATATTTTAAATATTCGTTATTTATAATTTCACAATTTAGTCGTATTTCTAGATTTATGAAAATTGAATGCCTACAAAATTATTATTGAACCCAACATTATTTTCACAAAAGCAATGTATACTTACTCTGAATCGAAGTGTGTACATTATATTATTTATATCTTTTGAAATGAAGTGTGTATATTATTTTATGTATACAGTCTCTTTGTTTCCTAAAATACCCATAAATTTGAACAGATGTTTGAAAGAACGCAAAAACCTGTAAACGAAGATATTAATATAATTTATAGATTATTTATCAGTCTTTTATTAACAAATACTTGTGTATTTAATTCTTATTTGAAATTTATACTCATAGCTGTATTTATATACCTACCTACACGTGCCATATCTATAACTGTAGGTACCTACCCACTTCAATATTTACGTATATTTCATTTGAGTATGATTTGAAACATCTAAATAGGAGATGATTTTATGTACCGTAAATTGTAGTGACTTTAATATTGCGGGGTGAGATTGTTAAAATCGTGGTGAAAAGTATTTTTTATTATAAATCATTTGACGCCTCATTGTGACATTAATTATTGACAGATCTATTATCGCCATGAGGTAGTCTTACGTTTTCATTTGTGAAGTGTTTTTGTGAAAACAAGAAATTTTTTGTATGATTGAGTTTTAAAAATCATTTTTTTAATATGTTACAAGCTCGTGAGAGCATTTATATTTTTTATAGCAATTCATATAAATATCTAGTAGTACACTGTTGTCTCATAATAATTCAAAACTTTTCGTGACACTATTCATTGATAATTTGCGAAATAAAGCAAATTTCTAATCTTCACAAAAACACTTCATAATTTGGCAAATAAGAAAAGACTACACCGCAATGGCGCGAATACATTTGTCAATAATCAGTGTTATCACAAGGAAATTTGTTGCGAAATAAGCTTTGATAACAAAAAAATCACCACAATTTTATTTTAAAATATTTCAGCAGGATTATCAATCTCACTCTGAAAAATCGACGTCACTCCAGCTTACGGTACTTACTTTTTTCTAATTTTAGAGAGATTGTATTCAATACTTAAAGGCAGATAATAGTGCTGGCTTGATATAGGTTATCATGTTTATAGAACCCAGCTTGAACAGATCGATAATTATATTGCTTCCATTATCTACCTAAAATGGAAATGCTTGAAATTTGCTACAGCAATTTTCAAGCAAATTTCAAGCATTTCCGAAGATATTGTACGTAGTAAAAAACTGGGATAAAGCTCGTTCGGACGTCTGAATACGATATTTAAATTTAATCCTCTACTGTGCCTGAATCGAAAAGTGTTCAATCAATTGCACCGTTCCAGTACTTGGATAAAGAAAAGATCTCAAAACTTCCAGTCACGTAAAAGGGTGTGGAAAGATGAACACACGAAGAGACAGGAAAGGAAACCTGCAGATGAGAGAGTATAAAAGAGTAGCATTGATGTCTTAATTAATGCGCCAAGAAAATGAAATGTCAGTAGGAGAGTCGCTGGAAGAATAAAGTCAACCACTTGTAGTTGAGGGAAATCAAGAGGCCGATAGGCCGTACTGGACTTACAATCATAAAATTCTGCGAAAATACGTGGCAGCAAATAACAGATATTCTACATTATTTATTATTCTTGTGTTATGCTTTATTTCATTTCGCATTTACTTTCTTGTCCGTGCAATCGGTGAAACTATTTTGCATGTCATATAATTTATATTTATAAAATACTAAAATACCTAGTCTTATGTGAAGAAGTGATATTTTACAATATTTTCCCCGAAAATAGGCGTAGGATTATTTAATTACAATTTGAGCATTGTTAAATTTAAAAAATATAAACAAGATGATACTACAAAGGTAGCACGTCTTTATAAAATATTGATTTATATTATCATTTCACTAGCTCTAAGTAAGGAAGAAAACCTTATTTATAATTTTGATAAATAGGAAACACTTTGTGTACAATCGCTACTTAATTTAAATTTCAAACAATTCATATTTACGGATTTCTTGAATATAATAAAAATACTAAAGTAGGAACACTTAAGCGGGCCTACATTCAGAAATTTATAAAAACGATGATGATGATGATGTATAGTGCGCCATATAAAACTACACTAGTGTATACGAAATGTGCGCATGTCAAAATTCCCCTGAAGATTTACGGCATTATTTATCCGTTGTGATTTTAATGAGAATATTGGGGGATGAAATGGTTTGCCGACGAGTATTTCGGAGACTTTCCTAATCGTTTTACAATCGACCCTTTACCATTGTTCTATAGAAATTTAATTTGGCCTTTTTGTCTCCTGGTAAGAGATTATATACCCCGATGTCTGGACGAAAGCCAGTATAATTTGTTTATTGCTTTTAGTTCAGTTATACAAAGTCCTGTTTATTACTGTTTTGTTTGTGCGCAAGTTCAAAAAGCGTGCCGAAAACCGCCAGGCTCCGGGTATTTCTCAAAATGGAATTATTCTGCCGCCATAAGTTTTTGGAAATGGATTTGGCTTACGGAAGATCATGTTTTCCAAATTTACGACGCTTTTTAGGAGAACTTATTTTTACCCTTGAGCTCTTTCAGTTGGGCGCGCCGATACCGTTAAATTCTAGAAACCTCTTTGGGCACCGTTCTACAATTTTTGTAAAACATTTTTACCACTCGGAACGAGAAAAACGAAACGAAAATATGTACATTTATTTATTTATTATTTTATTTATTTAATGAAAACACATTGTGTGATCATTATAACAGATTAAAAGAATCAAATAAGTACAAAAATATGCATAGACATAGGTCCCTTTATATTTTTTGTAAACAACTATCGCAAACAATTAAATATGCGTATGTAAGAGTAATTTCGTGTCATTTTAATTAACTACGTGATAGTACAACGTAGGTATTTTGTAATAATAAGTGGAAAAATAATTAACATTCTCAATTAATAATTAACAAGGTTTTTTATAGCAACTCCAATATATGTATGTATGTATGTATATGTATATATGTAACCTATACATACTATATAGGTCGCCAAATTAAAATAGTATTTCAAGATTTGATTAAGTATTTTCAATCTTTACATCTAGAAGAATCTTTTAATTTAAAAAAAAAATTGCAACAGTCCGTCAAAGATTAATCTAATATAGTGGTGAAAACAAAGTAATTTGTGTTTTATTTTAGCGTAGCGTCTTGATAACGTTTAGTGGTGGACATTATTAAATAAAGAATTATGTTTTCTTTGCTTAATATACCACATTATTATATTATATATTGCAATATTGTTTATGCCATCTGGTAGCACTAGTGACGGACATTGTTAGATAGAGATTTACATATTTTGATTAATGATTGTATAGTGTGTACATAATAAAAATATATGTGTTCTATTTTTTTCACTTTTAAATTGAGTAAAATCATAATATTCGTGTTTCAGTATTAAATTTTCTTGCACAGAAGTTGTTGTATAACCTACCTTGTTGAAATGTATTTTTTTTAATTTGTTGTTAAGTTCATTAATATTTATAAACTGCAGTCAATTTTTTTAATATTCATTTAGTATTGATCAATAAATATAAAAATAATAATATTTTCTAAAATAATTTACTAATATTCAAATTACTGTATTATATTAAATAAATTATTAACTATCGTACATATATCAGAAACATTAAATAAATGAAGATATATCTGAAATAAATTAGAAAACCATTATATTTATTTTTATCATTTGATAATAAATATTTTTAGGTGTCATTTTTATTTATTTTATTAATATTATAGCTAAACACAATACCCCGTGCTACGCTTTTCATCTTATTCATCCATAAAACTGCTCGAATAATGTTGACAAAAAATATAATAGCATAATTAATGCACAGGTATCTATCGCAAGAGTTCCAAACGAAATATGATATGAATCCTTCCCAATACTCCAAAATAAAACAATAATTTTAAAAAATTTAATTTTTTCTATATAAGGATTCATAAAAGCAAATTATCACAGAATAACAATTTAAAACCTATGACAACCCGTAGTTTTACATATATTATTCTCAAATGCAATTTTACACACATTTTTACAATTACAATTTTTTCAACCCGAATTGTGGATCACCTGCATAAGTCCTAAATAAACAAATAAAATAATCAGTGTATCTCGTAACTAGTAGAAAAAACTTTGGAGTCGTTCAATTCATTCAATTTTGAATAGAAAATATTATTTACGCTTTGGGTGAAATGTCAACAGCTAACGAGACTAGCGACATCAAAGTTTGCATTTTTTTGGTATTTCTAACTTTATAGTATAGAAAATAGTTTATATTGAGTATTCAAAATTGATTCACTTTGATACAAATTAAATAAAATTATTAAAATTTGCGAAAAAATCTGATTCAAATTTCTGTAAGGTTTCAATAATTTTATTTGACTTACATCGAAGAGAATGAATTTTTAATATTTGTTATAAATTACTTACATTACACTAACTATTTACACAAAGTAAATCAGAAATATAAATAAATATGCAAAATTTCATGTTGCTTATCTGTGTTAACTGTTGACATTTCACCTTAAGTGTAAATATATTCAAAATTATTAACTGTTTGCCTCTTTTTATTAATAGGGGAAAAATAAAAATTATTTTAATTCAATCTTGTAAAAAATATTTTCTATTCAAAATTGAATGAAGAAGACTCCTCCAAAGTTTTCGCTACTAGCTACGAAACATCATGTATAGTTAATAACAAATAAAAACAACACATTCACTGAATACCATACCAATTTACCATATCTACTAGAACAAATATACCTACCCTAACTGCCCCAAATACCCTACACTATCGAACGACTTATTTCATATACCTACAAGCTTATTTCCAGCTATAATTCTTAGCCAAATCATTAAATGACTACCTTTTCCATGTCCAAAATCTATCTTCTCCAGCTGTCCCCCCCTTCCAGTCCTTCAAAATTTGTTAATTAAATGTATATATTTCTATTATTTTTATCTTTTTAACAAAAATATTTTTAAACAATATTTCGTATGGAAGTTTGTGTTCTAAGAACGTAGTTACTAGATTTTGTTCCTAGAGGGATGATTATTTATTATATGAATATTTTTCCTAATAATAATTAATAATAATAATAACATTAACTAGTTATATTTTTTTTATTTCAATGAATATTTCTTCCTATAGCAACTGTATGTTTCAAATAAATAAATAAAATAATAATTAATAATAAATTATATATGTACCTAAATTTATTACCCAAATTGCTTGATTTTCAGAGAATTTTTGTATATTTATATACTTTAAGTTGGCAATAACATCCTCTTACTGGGTGACAAGCCATTAAATTAATATATATATATATATATATATATTATATATATATATATATATAGAATATATATTACATATATATTTAGTGCTAGGTTCTAATTATGCCGGTGCTATTTAAGGGTTTTATAATATTTAACCCTTCAGCGAGCTAATCGCGGAAGCGTAAGTAAAGTGGGGGTTATTAAATTCTCGCCTTTAGCTGTAACTACAGGTGATCTGTGCGATGCAAAGCGAAGATTAATTCCGAAATAATTGGACGCTTCCACCTTCATGAATCGGCGGTCGGCTCATTACAAGGAGGCCATGTGGGGGTTGCCTAGCAGCACCACCTGTGATGTGCATAGGTCACAAATTTTTACACAAATTAGGGTTGGAAATAACCAGAAATACTTAATCACATTAAATACTTTAAATCGACAATTTAATCAGTTTTCGAGCATGCCTGGAAGAATGGCTTTCAAAATTCTTTCAACAATTGATAGTATTTTTTTATTTTTTTTTTATTTTGGGGAAAATTAACAGCAAAACAACAATCTTAAAAATATGAATAATGGTTTTTAAAATTATGCCAATTAAAAATTTTCCACTGAATATAATAATTTACTTTAACTTACCTTAATAGCGAGTGGAGAGGGTGGAGGGGAATGTGGGACGGGAGTAGAAGGGAAGATATAATGTACGAATTAGTTTGGGTGCGGTAGTGTAGATATTGTTTGTTTTATGTTTCTTATTGTTGAGTTGAAAATGTCGAAAATTTTTTTTATCGGAGTACAGAAGTTAATAAAATATATAAATTTTAATTTGATATATAATTTTCTTTAATTTTTTACTACACGCCCAACATTTAAGTTATTTGTTACTACAAGATATAGTTTTGAGAGGAGCAGTAGGTACCTCACGTCATCAGATATTGTTAATAACGTTTAAATACAAAATTTTTATCAATCTATTCGGGTAAGGCAAGGAGGCCGCGTATTGGGAAGGGTTTAAAATAGCAAGTAGGTATTATAAGATAACTTTGTAGTCAGACATTTTAACAAAATGTTATTTATGTTAGTAAGTATATAACCACTAAAAATTACTTTTTTGTCTAACGGTTTCGAGACGTAAGCCGTCTCTTCGTCAGGATAACCACTACACGAGCATTGTGATATTTACATGCCAGTATACTGGTAGTCCTGACGAAGAAATGGGTTACGTCTCGAAAGCGATAGACAAAAAAGTAATTGTTTATCATATTGATTTTGAAACACCACGTTTTTATCTTGGCTTACTGTATAGGTACATTAAAACATATATTTTTTGTATATTGAATTAATTAATGCCACAATACTTTACAGGTAGATCCCTGCCTCGATTATGAGTCGAAAATATTATATAAGCAAACATGACCAGTTAAAGAGAATGCGTCATCAAAATTTGCATTTTTTCAATATATCTGATTTATTTTTTGCAAAACGTAGAACTATCATTAAATAAACTTATATTTAATAATGAAAATTCATTCCCTTTAATAAAAGTCAAATAAAATATAAAGAACCTTTCAATTCCAAATGGAACTTTAGCAGGTTTTTATTATTTTATTTAACTTCTATTGAAACGAATGAATTTTTCGTAATCGATATAAGTTACTGCAATGATAATTATAATTCAACTTTTCGCAAAAAATAAGACAGAAATATTGAAAAAAATTAAAACTTTGATATTGCATATCTCCATAACTATTGATATTAAGCCATGGTTGCTTGAAAATTTTTGACTTATAGCCAAGGCGGGAATCCACATTTTCTTTCCTTCTAGCTATGAGACACATTGTATATAGTTTTTTTTTTTCAAAACCTAATTTATAATTTTTAATAGTTAACGTGGAATTGGTATAGCAGTTCTCCATTGTGGAAAAGTTACGGTTTCATTTGCTGGTGATAACCAAATATATTTTTGGTGTAGGTATAATTTTTATACGTTTATTTTCCTTAAATGATTCATATTATTTCTTTTAAATAAATTAAATTTTTAGTAAACCTTTTGTTATTGGCGAATCTTGAAAACAACACAATTTTATGTTGTAATTACGTATTTTCCTGCCTACTGTCAGCATTCATTTAAGAAACATTGGGAGCTACAATTAATTAATTTAATATTTTCATCAAAGGAAAATAATTATGAGATTGTCTACTTAGGAAAATTATGTCGTTATGAAAATGCTATTTATTTATCCGTGTAATTTCTCCTGGGAAGTCTTCATACACTTTCTGCTTGCTTTGGCCCGTAGGTACGTGCCTACTAAGGTTGGTTCGTTAAGTCGAAACAATGCACTGCTCTGGGACATGTCGTTGAATGGAGTGTATAGGTACAAGAAATGTTGGAGGTATCTATCATATATTGAAAAATGATAATACATTTTGTATATCGAAGTATACATAATTTATTATCATTTTTCAATCATTTATATATAGCTACTAGCTGGTCGTACCCGGCGTTGCACAGGTGAAGGATTAAGTACAAAATAAGTTTGTGAGGGAAAACAAAGGGTCCGCTGTTCTCTAAAAAACAATGTTTCCATCTAATGTTAACATAACTGTAATACTAAGATATATGGTATCACAGACTTTTTTGTAGATATTAATGTCCATCTATAAAACTGTAGTACATTACTTTGCTCTATTGGCAATAATTTCCGCAGCGTACGCAATATAAGGTTTTTTTTTCGTAATTTTTTCACACATTGGGTTATATTAACGAAGTTTTCATACCGATCCCTAACATTTTTGTAAATATTCTATAGCCTATGTTCATCAGGGATAATGTAGGATTCTGAATGTGAAAGAATTTTTCAAATCAGTCCAGTAGTTTCGGAGCCTATTCAATTCAAACACACAATCAAATCTTTCCTCTTTATAATATTAGTATAGATAGTATAGACTAACAACTGAGAAGAATTGTCGATTTCATAAATTGTCAATGTGAATTGAATTTGTATGTTACTTTTAAACATGCACACTTTTACTCCGGCGTCTTCAAACCCATTGGAATCTTGGAGGCACCAAGTCATCGGTCCCGTTACTTCTCATATGCTAATCGAAATCTTATTGTTTTCTAATTATACTGTGGTGTCAAATTATTATTATTATTATTATTATTATTAATAAAGAAAGAAAGGAGTGCTGAGTGGTTTGGTCATGTAGAACGTATAAGCGAAGAAAGGATGATTAAAAAAATATATGGGGCGAGTTTTGAAGGCAACAGGAATAGAGAACGTCCGCGAAAGACCCGGCATGATCAGATACTACAAGTATTGGAGGATGGCCCTGTTAAAAGTCTCAATTAGCGTAGAGCTTGCATGAGAAGATGTATGAATGTAGCCGAAGCAAAATTGGTGTGCCAAGATATAAGAATGTGGCGTTCTATCCTCACTGTCTACCCCTGCGGGAAACGGCGTGATGGTTAGTTAGTGAATCAAATTGTAATACTAATATACAATGCTTACTTTTTGTGATGGGGTTTGATACAGTATTTTTACATTCATAATATCAAATTTATTTTTTTGATAAATATATGACACAGTTCGCACTAAATCACTTAATAGAACCACAGAGATCCTCAAAATCAAATCAAAATCGTCAAAAAAACAATAGGCGACACTACGCGACAGAATGAGAAACACCACGATCAGAAAAATGCGTGATACCCAAGATATTGTGAAATAGGGGAGACAAGGGAGAAGGTATTGGAAAGACCATGAGGAAGGAATGGACTCACAAAGACTATCACACCTTGCCCTATATGTAAAACCAGAGGGAAGAATGATGCCTGGAAGACCCCCAAAAGATGGAAAGACAGCTTGGAGTCCACATCACAAGAGGTGGCAAACTCTGCCCAAACAGGCCCTAGTAGCCTTCAGCCAATATCAACAAATAACAAACGTCACCGTGTAACGGAGAGTTTCACGTCAGTCACGGAAGAGGAGCTCTACGGAAATAGACTTTACGCGGTCATCCTGTTTTTTTTTCGAAAATTTTACAGTTAAATAATAGTTTGGTATCCCAATTATAATAATTTCGTTGTCTGTCCATCCGTTCGTACTTAAATCGTAACTTCGTGGAACGTCCATAACTTTTTTGTAGTAATTTTTTTTTCGTTATTTCTTTTTTTCCCTTCTCTTTTGTCTTTTTTTAAATATAAATAAATAAACGCTTATTCCTTAGGAAGTGACATGTAAAAGTACCGTCATTTTCGACTGGTTACAGCTAGTGTACTTTTATAAAAACGAAAAAAATATAAGGATTTAAATTTCTTTGTAAATAAATATCCAATTTCTACCAAAATTATACTCTCCCAGGGTGCTTACCCTTAATTTTCAAGGAAATTTGTTCTAAAAATCTTAACTTCACAAATAAAACCTGATGGATCAGCTTCTATTAAAAATCTTTTTTTTTAAAGTTTATCGTAAAATAGGTACTGTGATATTTTAATTATATGTATTTTATGTGTATGTTCTAAGAACACAATTACTGGATTTCGTCCACAGAGGGATAATCGTTAAATTGGATAAATTACAGAAGTCTCAGAGAGACGAAACTATTTATAATAGGGTGGCCACAAAACTAATGATCTGTATTAGCTGGCTTACTTTTTATCTGTCTTCTTAATTGATATGCATACTTGATAATATTTGAAAGATGACAGATAAAAGCATATACCTACATATATAAAAATTTGTAATGTATGGATGTTCGTACTGTGGAATTGTGAACCTTGCATTGTGTGAGCACTTAAGGTAGCTAATCAGGTCATCAGCCCTGAAGCCACCCTATAAAACTTCCACACACGTTTCCCATATAGATAGCTTCGTCTCTATGAGACTTTTATAATTAATCCAAATGTCTTTGGTGTCCATTCTGTCATAGTCAGAATGGACACCCTACTCTTAACTTTTTACACAACACTATTGGAGAAGACATTATTGTCACCTGCATTTGCACAAATACCCAACTGCTGAAAACAGGTCATAATTTATTGCTCATTAAACTTCATTTCTTAACACTATCTAATATACACAAACATTCATTTAATCTTCTTATATAGGTACATACCTAAATATACTTTTAACTGTACTATTATATATACATTTTGTTACAATCCATGCATATGATTTTTTATATATATTACTCTACTTTCACTATTGCTTTCTTATTATCCACATTTTATATTTGTGTACTCAATAATTAATTAATTAATTTTATAGTTATATAGTATTTTGTTGTATATCTTTATTATATTTTGTTCTGACTAATTTGTTCAGCTGCTCATCTCGGCACAGGTTCTTCCTAGTGAGATGAGCGGCTTCATCTCCTATATCATGTAATAATAATAAATAATAATAAATGTTTATTCAATGTTCAATGTTACAAATGTTTACAGTGTTTACAAAATTAAATTAAGCTTTTTTTCATTGTTGCTGAGTGCCTTGGAAGCGAGTAAACACTAAATTGATTTGACGCCCTGCCTGCTGCACTAGTAATTTACTGTATTATATCAGACAGTGCTCTTCCAGTAGTATAATGTTCAAGAATATTTATTATTTATATAACCTTCGAGAATCAATCTTATTGCCAATTAAAATTAAGTAACAGTAATAATTAAATGTTTACAATTTAATAATGGTGTTAATTAATTCTATTATAGACAAAGGAAAAAAAATGATCTGAATAGGATATTAATAAAATAAAACGATTAAAAGTATTTAAAAAGACGACAGTAAATGTTCTTGTAGGAATAATATATTTTAAATTTAGTTTATATCATGGCTTTTAGTAGGTTTTGGGCAAATGAATAACAATATGAAGATAAATAAATAAATAAATAATAAATTTTAAATAATATTTTAATTATTTATAAAGCGCGATATTCCCACAACTAGCGACATTATCCTTTTAATTATTTATTACTCGCGGATTACCGTTCTCGCGCTCACATCATTGCCCCCGCAGACAATGCGAGATCACACATCGCGGATCGCAGCCGCCATCCCCCAGCCAGTTTCGTGTTGGCACTCCATTTTAATTTACTTCCAAACCTCGTGCAGGGGTGGGCGGGCCCCTCGAGGGTGGAGTGGCAGAAGGAAATAGCTGCAGCAGCATGGAGGAGAAGGTGGCCTTGGGCGATTCGCCTGTCGCCAGAGGTTTACAACACTTGAGCTTCTGTTATTTAGAGGACGCAGAAGATAAGTTACTAATCTTTAGCGATAAATTTCACAAATATAATGGTTATTTATTTTATTTATTTATTTATGGGAAACTAACAGTACATATAAAGATATTATACATGATTATTGAACAGTATAGAGACCATCTTACAAGTTTCCACACAATTATCATGTTGTGTATTAACATAAAGCAACAACAACTTGAGTTATATAATAAATAAATAAAAAATTGAAAGTTTAGGTTATGGACAAACTATGAGAGTCAAAGAATTAGAGAATAAATAAGGAATGGATAGGAAAGGACAAATCTACTTAGTAAAAAGGACAAGAGATAAGAATAAAAAGAAGTGCAAATATATATGTATAGCATAAAGATATCTATATCATAGCCCAGACCTCGTATATATATACACGAGGTCTGGGCAAAAGAAAAAATGTTAATTAAAGAAAGATACAAGCTAAAAAATACATATGACAGAAACGTGTTATATATTGGGGCACTTTTTCCTGGCAAAACTTATTTAAATAAAATAGTATATTTTGCAATCAAATCTTCTGTATTAATGATTATTTGTTATATTTATTTAAAAATTATTTTAATATCGACGGACGTTCCCTAAGTAAACTATGACATATCTAGGTACACAAACGGAACTATTGCGGAGAAGAGAATTCAAAAGTCAAAACTCAAAAATCGTCAAAATTCAAAAAACGCTTTTTGATAAATGTACAAGTTTACGTAGGTAGATACTGTCAATATATTAGGTAAAACTTCCGTACTTTTGCATAAAACTGCATGTGTCGAATAATTTGACTATTACGCAAATTAAAAAAAAAATCTTATAAATTTTACTAATACTTATAAATCTAATGTGAGTTTAAAAAGGTGACAATCGTATCGATGGCCCCTTTGTATATCTACATATGTTTGTGCACTGTCTGCTTTTTTTGGAAACAATATTATATTATTCTACGATTTATTTAAATGTGATAAAAAATTATATGTATTAATTATTACACGTAACTGTTATAAACAGGCAATTGTCAAAAAAAAAATGTAAAAATTATGATTTATCGTAAAATCGTTTTTTTTCGTTGTTGTAAAATAAATAAACCTTTAAAGATTAGCAAAATACTAGAAAATCTGCTCTTAATTAAAATTATTTATTTTTAATTTTCTGATAATTAATAGAACTAAAAAGCGTCGATCAGATGGTTTGGGAATGTTGAACAAATGGATGAAGAAGAATGGTAAAAAATATATATAACGGCGCCAGAAATAGGGGCAGGAAGACGTGGCACGACTAGATTAACAATACTGGAAGATTCTCCTGTTAAAAGCCTCAACAATCGTCGAGCTTGCATTTCAAAATGTACGAATGTGTATGAGGCGAAAGTTGTGTGTCATGATAGAAGAGTGTGGCGTTGCCTATCAGCCTACCCCCATGAGAAACCGGCATTATGGTCAGTAAGTAAGTAAGTAATTAAGTAATAATTAATTATTTACTAATTTATTGATAAACACGAATCAATTACTTAATCAAATACTACATTATAAAAATACTTCTTGAATAATGAACAAAAATAATGCTTTGCAATACTATTTTAATTTTTTAATGGTTAATAGTTTACTTATTCGTTATCCTACAGAAGCGATGGAAAAACCAAAATTGTAACCGGTTATTCATGGTATTGTTATTTAAGATTTGTATGTGATCGAAGAAATAATTGGTAATTGAGATTCAACCAATTTATAGTATGGATGGTTGCTCGTCGGATTGCGAAAAATCAGTGACCAATAATGGATACAATCAGATACAAACCTCATGTCACGGTTATTGTGCAGCCTGTTAAAATACCATCACTATTCACAGGTATTTAAAAATATATTAAGCTCTTTTTAACCAGTAAGGTAAAGTTAAAATATATATAGATTCAAAAAAAATATATTTTAATTTCAAGCTTACGATAACAAGAATAATCCGATGTAACAGATTGCCAATGGAAATAAAAGTTGCAACTAATGGGATGATATCTAAGAATCAAGTTATAAAATGGATAAATGTGATAGTGTATCGAAGAGATAAAGAAAAAACTAAGGACTAAAACTAAAAACTAAAAAAATAAATGATATAATGTTTTAAACAATGCTGCTGTATGAATAAAAGTATAGATAAGTAGTACCTAAGAATAGGTTATATTCAACAACACATTTTTATTGTGAAGTTACAATTTTCTGTGAAATTTAATACCAAATTTTTATTAATCAATTAGAAAGACATACAGAAAAATATATTGGCTGCTACCGGTAGCAACCAAAATATTTTTTCGTTGATTTGATTTTTCTGCATGCCTTTCTATTTGTTTAATAAAAATTTAGTTTTACTAAGTATAGTTCTTAAATAATGCTGTTGCAGGAATTAAAAGAAAGTAAGAATTAAGTGTATGTTTTAAACAATGTTGTTGTGTATCGTGCCCACCTCAACATAGGATGATCCTAGTGACACGGTACTGTTATCATTAATAAATAAATACAAATGCAAATTAGTTTCGCAAGCCCTGAAAAGTGTTTTTCAACATTTTGCATCAAGTAAATACAGTTAATAGGCGATGTACGCTTACGTGGCATAAAACATAAAAATAATAGGCTACGTTGGCGTACAGAATGAATGGGTATAGGTGAAATGTCAGGGGAAATTTGAATAAATTAAAATGGGATGCTGTGAATAGCGGATGGCGGATGGTGGGCACTGCCGCTTTTGTCCCCCGCACTCATGGTTGGTTGCAGGAGGCGCAACGTACCAATACTTTTTAATATCTCAATTATTATTTTTATAATTAAACAAATTTTTTAACACTAACTAATTAAAATACATAGTTTCCTATGTATCATTGACCGTAAATAATGCCACCAGGTAACGCAAATATTGATGAGGTATAGGTAAAAAAGAGGTAGGCGCTGGTTTCTATGGTTTAAGACACATCAAGTCTGTAAGAAAATGCCTTCCCCCAGATGCAGCAAAGTCACTGATTAGTGCATACGTCATCTCGCGGCTGGACTATTGTAACTCAATATATGCAGGACAGCCTAGAACTCAGCTCGACAGATTTCAGTCAGTGATGAATGCTGCGGCGAGGCTTATATTTAAGGCATCAAAGTTCTCGCGGATATCCTCAATGCTGAAGCAGCTACATTAGCTTCGCCTGCCGGAGCGGATAGATTTCAAACTCTCTCTGATGGTGTACAAAAGTCTTCAAAGAAAAGCACCAAAATATTTGATCGACCTCTGTATCCCAGACAATATCCATTGTGGAAGACGGCTCACAGTGCGGTCAGCTAAATCGGGGGCACTCTGCAGGCTGGTAGTACAAAGGAGAGCCACCAAGTTTGCGGAACGTGCTTTCAGCTTTACGGGCCCAGCTATGTGGAATCAGCTATCTATGGAGAATCAGGAACTCTTCAAGAAGAGCCTAAAAACTCATTTTTTCGGGATGTCGCACCTGTAAACCACCCTTGAAGTCTTTTACGCAAAAACGGCGCTATATAAATGAACATAAACATCAAAAAAAGGCATATTTCTGTAAAAAACAGTATCCATCATTAACGCTAACAGATGGCGCTAATAATGATAAGCCAATAATGACAGATAAAATGAGCCAAGAGAAACTGACAAAAAGAATTAGCTTGTAACGTTGTGTTTTATGTTGGCTTTACGCTATGTTTTAGGATAATTTAAATCAAAATAAACACTATCATATCATTAAATACTCTACTAATACTTATCAATATCCGTGTTCCCAAGCCCAAAGCCAAATATGGACTTGCTGAATCCACGGAGATAGTGAGTTCACGCACTTGCTGATGTCACAAGCGCTTGACTGCAACTTGTAATCTAGCAATATGTAGGTCCAGTCAATACGCGTCAATGGGTCCGAGTAAAATACATATAACGAATTTAAACGTTTTCTTATTAGATTCTTTAATATAATGGAAAACATTTTTCATTAACTTCAATAGTCAGAATCAACCATAGCAAAATACTCAGTCTGTGGATTTTTATATTGGTAAAATTAGCAAGGATTTTAAAAAAACTGATTCCAAATAAACACATCTAAGACTGTCAGTCTACAAGAGGTTATTAAGTTAATTATTATACCTATATTTTATAGTTAAGTAAGTACCAAACAACATTTCTATATATTTTTTTCAACAACAAGAGAAAGAAAATTAAAGGAAATACTAAACCGCCATAAAATCTACATATGAATGAAAATCTAGAACATGAAAATAAATGAACAAATTTTATTTTGAATCATTTTTTACCAATACATAGAATTAAGCAAGTGAGAAATTTCTTTGATTTATAATTTTTACACCTTCGAATAAAAAAGATCAGTATTGTGGAAATGGATTTGACACTAACAAATTTTTAAAACATTAGCAAAAGGATAAAAAAATATTTAGAAATAATAATCAATACCTGCATTATTTAAAATAAGATATATGAAATATACCATCTCAGAATTAGACACCATCTCTCGCTTGTTATTAATAATTAATATTTTTTTAAATAAATAAATTATCATTCCCGTCTGTACAAATATGGCAGCAAAGCATCCGACCATGATTGAAAGGGTAAAGACTGGAGGACTTGGCTTCTTAAATAATCAGTCTGCCGTTCTCTGTTCCGCGGGAAACCAAATAATATAACTTCCGCCTCTGCTGCTCCCTTTTTGTTGTTTCTTCTTTTGTTTCAACTTTCCCTCGACCCGCCCCCACCCCGCCCGCCCACACCGCCCCCTAACCCTCGGCTGGTCCGCATCTCACCTCGCAGCCTCATTCAATCGTAGGGGTGGAAAATGAACCTAGATTGATGCAGATTTTTTTTAATGCCGCCTTGTCTATTAATTTTGATTTTCAACAATATACATTTAACAATTTAATTTTAAATTATTCAGCGTACCCAGGCAATAGTATCGCTACAGTATAGAATGTATAAATCCAAACAAGCTATCTTTAAAAAAAAATTAGAGATACCCTTGAAGCCCTTCAAATTGTAATCATTATATGAGTAATTAGCCCGACACGTGCATAGACACGAAACCTGATTCAAAGCGAAAGGGAGTATTGTAAAAATTTGGTTTTTATGGGTTAGTTTTTAATGGAAAGTAAAACAAATTGGTGCTTTCATTACTATATCGCATGTTGTCATTGGTAGGTATCAATCATTAATTACAATATACGGGGTTATTTGGATAGTATTAATAACCTCGCAGGACTATACTCGTGCGTTGATTATGAGTCGAAAATGTTCAAACAGTCACGACCTAATATCAATAATTACGGAGTTATGCAATATCAAAATTTGCATTTTTTTCAATACTTCCCAATTATTTTTTACGAAACGTTGAACTATCGTTACAGTAATATCGATTACGAAAAATTCATTCGTTTCAATACAAGTTAAATAAAATGATATAAACCCTTCAGAAATTCTAATTGGAATGTTTTCCAATTGCAATTCCAAGATTTTTATTATTTTATGAATTTTTCATATTCGATATAAGTTACTATAATGATAATCCAACGATTTACAAAAAATAAGTCTGAAATATTTTTAAAAAATCCAAATCTTTGATAAACATAAACTCTAGAATTCAGTACATTTATAATTAGCAATCCTCGGTAACTGCATTCAAAACATTTAATAATTAAATATATATTTCTGATTTTGCTTTTATACCCCAAATATAATGTGTTAATGTACAAGAATATTTTATTACATTTTAAAATGATTTCGCATTATTTTTTTCTTATTTCTTTTAAATAGAAATGCGAACACGGAATACGTGTTCGAAATCGCATCAATATTCTTACTATTTTTTCAAACTAACATAGAAAGGGAGTCATTTTTGACGAGTTAACAATTAATAATATGATGTTACAGCTTTGTTGAATTATTTTATACCATATACATTCATAAAAGTTGCACTGTATAATAATAATAAACAAAATAAATCCTGAAATCATCCCTAATATAAAAATTTCATTGTCCGTCCGTCGTAACTCGTGTAACGTCTGTAACTTTTTTGTAGTACCTATAAAAAGTTTTTTCACTGTTTTAATAAATAAATTAATACTTATTCTGTAGGAACCGATATGTAAAAGTACCGTCATTTTGGACAGGTTAAGGCTAGTGTTGAATAAATGTGATATTAAGTGATAAGTACTATCGCGCTTCTTTCGGGTTATTGGGGGTTAAATCCCTTTCCGCCCTATCCCTGGTAATAGTTCATTATCCAGATTACAAGTTGCCGTTTTCTCATTTCGAGTATCAATTGTGATGTTCAGCGTCTGTATGGTCTCAGCATCGACCGGATCAGATATTTCTCTCACAATGTGATTCTGACAAGAATGAAACAAATGTTTTTGAGAAAAGAAAAAATATGTTGAAATGAAATGGATTCATTGATCGATACGGGTACGCGTCTGTACAGTTGGAATGTTTTACCTTTAACTGGAACTCCGCACAAATATTTTCATTACTGAATATGGACTAACAGCACAAAAGGGTTTTGAAAATAAAAAAGGTTTTCAACTCCTATGCAAATAACGCTTTGTAATCCCATATCGCTCGACATTAATAGCATCCGCGGAAAATAATTCCAACTATTGTCATTGAAATCAAAATATAAAAATTTTCATGACACGATATCAACAGAATTTAATACGCGGGAAAATCGAAAGCAGTTTTTTGTTTAAGATATTTAAAAAAATAATTATATCAATAATTTGAAACTAAACTCTTTCTTTAGGCGAAGGGATTGGGTCACAGCCAAAGTATAGTCGGCCATCGAACTGAAGGCGAGCGTAAGGAATGCGGGTGCGTAAGGAACGTGCATGGTAGTGATTTATAGATAGTGGTATGAATCACTACGCCCGCTAGAATTCGTGGAATCGATGTAAAGCACTAAATAGGGGTGGCTAGCAGGTAGAGAGAAACGCGGGGAGAAGAGACCCGCCTCACCGCACTTCAGTCCCCGCTCGCCTTTAGCTCGTTGGCCTACTATACTCCTCCCTCCGTATATTTAAGACACATTTACAATGCAGTACCAATAAATTTACGATAGCTCATATTATATTTTAGCGGTCTGATTTCTTAATGGTTTTTGTATAACGCTTCTTCTTACCCTTGCTTGTTACATTTGAATCTTGAACCCAAAATTCTTATGCTATCCCACGATCAACTTCGGTATTAGCTGTCGTTATCGATTCGTAAGCGAGTAACATTCAGTTCTATCCAACTCAAGATTACACATATACAGGGTTATTTGTAAAACATTAATAACCTCGCAGGAATATACTCCTGCCTTGATTATGAGTCGAAAATGTTCAAGCTATCATGACCTAATATCAATAGTTAAGGAGATATACGACGTCAAAGTTTGCATTTTTTTTCAATATTTTTAAGTTATTTTTGGTAAAACGTTGGACTATCATTACAGTAACTAATATCAATTACGAAAAATTCATTCGTTTCAATACAAGTTAAATAAAATTATTAAAACTTCGAAAAAAATCCAATTGGAAAACATTCCAATTGGAGGTTTTTATTTTTTTATTTGACTTGTGTTGAAGGGAATGAATTTTTCACATTCGATATAAGTTACTGTAATGATAGTCCAACATTTTACAAAAAATAAGTCAGAAATATTGAAAAAAAGTGCAAACTTTGATGTCGCATATCTCCTTAACTATTGATATTACGTCATGATAGCTTGAACATTTTCGACTCATATCAAGGCAGGAGTATAGTCCTGCGAGATTATTAATGTATTCTAAATAACCCTGTATACATACATTACACATACAAAAAAGATTCGCCAATGAATTATATTTGATCACTTCTAACTCAATAAATTGTTGTTAATTCATATTCGGTTATCTCCAGCTAGAATTGCTCCTATATTCGGTCATTACCAACTTCAGAAGTTTTGTGGACGGATTTTGGACATACAACTTGGATTAACTTCGTCGCTGTCTATACAAACTTAGATAGAATCACAGGATGTCAGTACATTGTATCGGCTTTCATTAGATTCGATGAAACGTTAGTTAAACCATCCGAATTCTATGTGTAACTATTTTGTTAAAATTTGTGTCCCTTTTTAATCCTAGTCCTACCATTTATCCTATAGCCGGTATTTGTTGCGATTGTTTTATTAATTTCTATTTTATTTTTCCTTCGCATTTTTAGTTAAGGGGATTAGATGTTGACGAGTCCGTGTGCCATTCAAATTCATTAAAAATAAACCACAAATAATTTAAATTGTGTGATCCGGCGATAGTTCAATCGCTGAAATATTTTTTCTTATTATTTTTGTGTTAATTTGTAGAACTCCGCGTTTATTTTCAATGAAATTTAACATTTATTAAATTTAAAAAAATAGGTACTATTATAAGTTCTACGAGTATGGGTAAAGCGTTATTCAAATGCAACAGCTATTTCGGTTGCCTAAGCCATTTTCAAACAGTTTGTTTGTGACGGAAGAGACAAGATAGGTTTTAATTAAAATTGTATTACCTTAAATTTCGATAAAATAAAAAGGTTGAAATGTTATTAAAACCTCCTACGATGGAACCAAACCAACCTACGATGGAATGACACAAATTATCTGCACTTTTCGTTTTACAATTTACTTACACAAGGTAGGGTTTCAATAGGCTGAACAATTTTTGGACACTCACCTACCTCATCAACGCACTTGGTCCAGCGGTCCACAAGCTTGCGTCTATTCTTTTGAAGGTTTTACGGTAAGCCGCGAAGCCACTTTTGCGCGGCTTCCTGCTAAGTCTATGGAAAATCGACGACCTTGCAAAGCACCCTTGAGTGCGCATCGTGGTTGGATGGGCAAAACCACGACTGATGTTCAAAAACGAAGCTAGCTCAGACGTGACCGCAGTCGTACCAACTTTAAGCTCACAGTAGGCAGTATGGCAAACTTGAAGGTGCGATATGTCGAAGCCAAACGTCACAAAATTTATAAAACTGGGAAGACTTCGGTGGCTGGGTCATGTGGAGAGAATGTCCGAGTATCAAGCACCAAATTACCTGCTGAACTCAAGACCAATAGGGCGAAGGAGCTTGGGAAGGCCAAAATTAAGATGGAGTGACAACTTCCTCAAAGATATCTCTGCCTTAAAGCTTCGAAACTGGAGAGAGCTGGCACTAGACCAAGATGAGTGGAGGAAAATTATTGAGGAGGCCAAGACCCACCAAGGGTTGTAGTGCCAAGAATGATGATGATGATGTAGTAAAATAGTGCGGTTATACCTACATTGTAACTAAAATTTGTTTAAATAAAATACAATAAAAAGACAAAATGTAGTTTAAAAAAAGGATTTATTAATTTATTGCAGATGTATGGAATAAATAATTCATTACGGACAGAACAACGAAGCTAGCTCAGATGTGACCGCAGTCGTACCAACTTTAAGCTCACAGTAGGCAGTATGACAAACTTGAAGGTGCGATATGTCGAAAGTGTAGATACTTTTTGACTCAAAATTGCAATAGAAATTAGAACATTGTTGAATAATATACATTCGCCGTTTATGCTGGCAATAATTTACTTTTTATTTCACTTTGCTAGCGTGGGAACATAGCTGCGATCAATTTAAAATGGATGCAGTCAAATGGAACATAGAATTATAGGACTCAAAACCAAACTTAATATTACGTAATAGTTATTTATACGTTAGTTAAATGGAAAATCTATTCAAAATGCGTAACATCTTACCAATACAAAAACAGCTGCATTATAAATTGACTCTAGGCGAATACACACTTCAAGTGTTCAAAACAAAAATGCAACACAGATATATGACAAGACAAAAAACCGACAAAAAATTAGAAACAAAAAAATCTAACAACTTTTACGGAGACCGGAAAAAATATAATACCGAGACTGTATAACAAAAAGCTGGATGGACTAAAAAAGGAAACAGGACAAAAAATGTTTTAAAAAATTGTAATGAAATGTGAATATTATATAATAATATGATTGTGTGAGTATGCATATTTTTCCTACTGACAAACTATATATACAGTTTCGTAGGATGTCTTCAGATAATATTGATACAGATTTGAATAAAAAAACTCATTTGATAAATTTTTTGGTCAATATCTATACCTATAAAACTCAATGTCTGTCTGTATGTCTGTCTGTCTATTCTCTATACAAATCCACACCGTTCGTCCGATTCGATTCAAATTTTGCATACTTATGCTTTGGGACCCGGCGGGTAACATAGGCAACATTTACCCCTATTCTCATACACCTTCCCCTCCCCCTGACATATTTTCGATGCAAATCTGTACCGTTTGACCGATTGGACTCAAAATTTGGAAACTTATTCTTTAGGACTCAGCGGGTAACATAGGTGACATTTTCCCCCCATTCTCATACCCTTTCCCCTCCCCCTGACATATTTTCGATGCAAGTCTGTACCGTTTGACCGATCAGACTCAAAATTTGGAAACTTATTCTTTAGGACTCAGCTTTACCCCTTCCCCTCCCCCTGACATATTTTCGATGCAAGTCTGTACCGTTCGACCGATCGGACTCGAAATTTGGAAACTTATTCTTTAGGACTCAGCTTTACCCCTTCCCCTCCTTCTGATACATTTTCGAAGCAAATCTATGCCGTTCGACCGATCGGCCTCGAAATTTGGAAACTTATTCTTTAGGAATAAGCGGGTAACATAGGCGATATTTCCCCCTATTCTCATACCCCTTCCCCTCCCCCTGACATATTTTCGATGCAAATCTGTACCGTTTGACCGATCGGACTCAAAATTTGGAAACTTATTCTTTAGGACTCTGCGTACCGTTTGACTGATCGGACTCAAAATTTGGAAACTTATTCTTTAGGACTCTGCGTACCGTTTGACTGATCGGACTCAAAATTTGGAAACTTATTCTTAAGGACTCGGCGAGTAACATATGCGATATTTCCCCCTTATTCTCATACCTCTTCCCCTCCTTCTGATATATTTTCGAAGCAAATCTATACCGTTCGACCGATCGGACTCAAAATTTGAAACTTATTCTTTAGGACTCGGCAGGTAACACAGGCTATATTTCCTCCCTCCCCTTTTACCTTTTCTCCTTCCTCTGATATATTTTAGATGCAAATCTATACCGAACGAATCAAACCTTCGTTTCCCCCCACAAATTTATTTTCAACTTAATATTTAACCCGTGCAACGCCGGGTACGAACATCTAGTTTATAATAAAATTAATTACGTTTACCTGAAATAAATACACAGTTAGATTTTTTCTTTATGGAAATTGATAATATGTAAAAGAAATGGACCGTAAATTGTAATTCGGGTCGTATAGAAAAAAAAAACGTTACTTGAAACAGGCACCTGTGTTATATCCCCTCTGCAAACAATAAGTTTTTCCAGTACCTACTGGTAATAGTATATTGTTTTGGTTTCATTAAACATCATCTAAATTTTGATTCAAGATTTTCAGTCAAAGTTCAGATGGTGATCTTTTGTTTTGTGAAAATAATTATTTCCCTTAGTATCTACAAAGATACTAAATGCCTATAAGTTATTAATATTAAATGCATTATATATTACATCCCTGTCCGCGAACCCTCCACAAAATGTTACGCGCTTTTAAACGAAGTTCCGTGACAGACTTTACCCGAAAAAATCCGAAAAAACATTTGATTCATTTAAAAAAAAACTAACCCATAAAAACCAAGTTTTAATTATACTCCCTTTCTCATTTACTAGTGGAAACTGGTTTGGCGCTTAACCTACGCGTTGGGCTTCGGTCGGGCGACTCTACGAAAAAGAGTAATAAAAAAATTCCAAAAATCCAAAATTATACTATAATCAGGTTTAGTGTCTACCATATGCGTCGGAATCTCCATACAACTTAGTAAATTGTATGAAAAAACAATAAAAATTTCTAAAAATCCAAAATAATACTATAATTATTAAAATACTTACATGAAAATTTTATAGATCTCTTTGATCGTCGCCACGAGTCTGCTTACAAAGTTTCAGCTCGGATGGATCACGGGAAAAGGGTTAAAAATCGATCCAAAGTTTTTTCTTTTTTCATCAAGCAAGCAGTCGCTACGAGTTAAAAGAAAGGTAATAAAAAAGTAACACATAAAAACCAAGTTTTTATTATACTCCCTTTGTAAAATATAATAACAATTAAAGACGAATTAAAATATATAACATAACACTAAACTTACAGTAATTTAATATATTTCTAAAATGTCAGATATTTTGTGATTTGATAAGACACTTCATGCTTTGAAGATTAAATTCTAAAAACATTTGTCAGTCAATTTAGATTTTCGACATTCGTAGTGAAGTACC
>JADDOH010009393.1:0-62492 GCA_016648135.1 Agrypnia vestita
ACCAGGGGTTGTAGAGACTGATGATGGTGATGATAAAACTGTGTAAAATACTCGTGAGTAACTCGATGGGTGCACTTGTTTACAATTAGTCCCTCGATGCATTGGATAGGTCCACTCGTATCATCCAGTGCAGACCTCAAAGTTGCTTTGCATTCCCTTGCTCAAAGAGCTAAGGGTTGTAGGCAGATACCCTCTAGACTGACGGTTCAACCAATCCTGGTCTCTTCTGCTTGATTTTGAGCAGATCCTCTGTGGGATTTTTTCTCTCGTCACTATTGTTGTAGCTGCAGCTTCCTCTGCGAGTACCCAGAGCAGATAACTTGCGAGCTACCTTGTCAATTTACCAGTTAGCGAAGGACCTAAGGCTTGAACTACACAGATCTCAGGATAAAATTTATCCCAAGTATCACGGGGTATCTTAAGGAGACGCATGAAAACACAGGAAATTAATTAGTGATTAAATAATTTTTAGATGGAAAAAGTCACTTAACACATATCAAGGCATACACACCCTGCTTTCGACACAAACTTGGACACACCCTGAATTTGGTACGGTATTGCAAGGCAATACTTAACCTACACTTCAACACACACCCATCACCTGATGATTGACCCTGCAATGGAATCCGAAACGTTGGCCAGAGAGGTAACATATGTACGGTAGAATATCCCAGAAAACTATACACTGAAGATCACTTTACATTAATTAAGCTTAAAGCTATTCTTGAAATCACACTATTTCACAAATTATCACTCGTCGTTGTAGATAATATGAGAGTGTGGTAGAAGGTGCTAGAGAGTTCGATTTTATTGTTGTTATTGACATAATATTACGAGGGATTCGGATGTTGCGCAATTTCTTCTGCTAACCTTTTCGTTACAATATGAATATTCTTATATGTCGGCCATAATCAAAAGACCATTCCCTAGCTTTGTCCGGTAAGAAGAAAGTATGGTAATGTTGCCTGGCAAGCCCGTATGATATTCCAAATAAATATATTTTTTTTACTCGTAGTTTAAAGAAGATTACTTACTTAGTAGAAAAACTTATTTTGTGTTTATTTTTTGCGTCGTAACAACACACATTTTTTGCGCACATTCTTTTGAATGCGGTCTAGCTATAATATCATCACTGTAATGAATTGCGAACAAATGTGCTACCATCTCTTTATATAATTTGGCTCGAATTTTCACTGTATTGACAGAACAAAGGAAGTCTTCCACAAGTTGTAATGATACGTGGCGTCATCTATGGACAAACTTCGTCGCTTGTTTCTAAGGTATCTAGGCACCGGAAATATTCTTCTAGCTTGGAACCGAAAGTAGTCTTGGTAGAATTAAAATTATATTGGTATAACAAGTACATTTTTTTATACCGAAACTTTATTTATATGTTAACTAAAATCACTGACCACGAATTTAACTGGAGATGTATTCTGTAATTCGCAATAAATCTCGCATTGTTCATTAATTCAGATTCATGTTGTTTGTACCGCTCTGTTTACTATCGAACACTTCTCACACAGCGGTAGGTACTTTATCGCTTGTCAAATATCCGCACCAAAATCGCCCGTCACTGTGTGTTTCGTTTTATCTGCGACAAAAAAAAAATATATGACTGTTATTTTCGCGCGTCTGGCGAGCACTTTTATATTCAAGTCTCCAATTTATTTCCGTGTTTTCCAGACATAACAATAATTTTCTAATTTACTGTAAAATCATCGATTATCTTTGACTCTTACCGCTTCTACAGTCTCGTGATAATCAATATATATATATATAAAGAAACCCGTGTTGCGGGTAGGGACCCGCCAAGTTTTCTCCACAACCAGCCACAACCACCCACCGTTGATTATGGTGGTGGATAGCCATTGGTATCACATCGAAAATATGCGAGTTTGGTGGGGGTGGCTCTGCGTGGGTGGGAGTGGATGCGAAAATGTGCTTTCTAGCACATTGTTCTGTTATAGGAAGGCCGCAAATACTTCAGGTTGTTTCAAAATAGGCGTGCCGACTGTGTCGGTGAGTCTAGAAGGTTCCGGAAATACCTGCTCTAGAAAGTTCTGGAAGAAGGTTCTAGAAAATTACCGTACGTTATAAAAGATTCTAAATAGAGTGGCGGAATGTGTCGGTGTGTCTAGAAGGTTTCTGTACATTCGATAAATTTGTTAATAGTTCTGGAAGGAGAATTTTCTAGAAGGTTTGCGAAAGTTCTATGATAATCCTTACAGTGTACTCAAAATCTACGCGTGCTAAGCTGCGCGGGTATAGCTAGTATTTATATAAAAAAAAATACTGAATCCAAGAGAATGATTACGTACACAGTAGTATGGCTGAACCGGTTTAATATCTCATTTTTTTTTTAGATTTTTGTGGAACATTTTCTTACCTTTGAGGGGGATGATAGCCTCTGGGGGGTGAGTGATGGGGCAGTATTAGTCCCTCCAGCGACCCGTAATGCCTCTAATACAGATGTAATGGCGCCGCTGATCGAACTGCCATTCTCTCCAAGTCGACTGGAAGAGAAGCGGTCCTTAATCTTTCGTTTGCTTATTTCATGCCCCTTCCATCTCGCCCCAACCCTCTCCTTCGATTTCATCTCGTCATGTATTTTTTTCCAGAATCTAAATGGGCAAAAAATCAACGTATGCTAGCCGGGTATCTCAATCCAACAGACACAAACATAGGTTTGGCTTGTCTATTCCTTGGTGGATTGACTTTCCATTTTTTTTGGGCAGAAGAAGAGTATTCTTTTAAAAATAAATATCCGAGAAATAAACAGAGATACGACGAGATTGAGCGAATTGATGGTAAGAGAACAGAAATCACTCAGCTAGGAAATTGTCTACTTGGGTTTCTTAATATAAAATAAAGGCGTATATAAAATGGACAATTTTAAGGGTATAAAGTAGTATGAATGTTGTCTTCCTAATACAATTTCCTAATTACTGAAAATAGCGACCCCTTGTGTAAGGATATAATCCCAATTATAATAATTTCATTGTCTGTTCCCGTAACTTCGTGTATCGTCCGTAATTTTTTTTAGTATCAAAATTTTTTTTCGGAAAAATTTATTTTTATAAATTTTTTTTGGGAACTCAGATGCTAGAGACAGGTCGCCTTGCATTTTTTCATATTTAAGTATAGAAACGCAACACGCAACTACATTTTAAAACGCAGCCAAAGATTAATGTAAATCAGGACCTTGAAGGAATCATAAGGTGATGAATATTTAATGGTTCGGATGAATAAAAAAAGTAAGGATTTAAAACAATAAAAATTCTAATATCTCGAAGATATACATGAGATCCCGCATCTTATAATGCAAAGGAAACATTGCTGGAAATCGGTATCTTGAATGAAAGAATGATATATTTTTTATAAAAATAAAAAAATTTTTTTTTTTAATATACGCTTCAACAGGCCTAGATGTCCAATAACAGAAGCGAAACACATAACAAAACACCCAGGCTTAAGTAAATTACTTTGATGTATTTTAACCTCACTGGGAACTTGAACTTGAATTCTTGGACCCTCGGTGTGAGAAGCCAGTGTCATTTCCGCTAGGCTACGATGGCCGCCAATATTGAGCAATAGTTTGTAATAGAGCTTTTCCTTTGTGAAAAGAGTGAAGATAGTTAACATGATATAATACATGAAAGAGATGAGAAGAAGAGTAACAGAATATTACAATAAATGCTTGTAAAGATTGTTTCAGGGGATCCTGGATGAAGCAGAATATAATAATGGGCAGGCAGCTTAAGCTATATCACTGTCTCTAATTTGAATATCCAGCCTATTCTTAAATTGGTTGACACTGGCTGCAGACGCAACGCCCTCAGGCAAACCGTTCCAAATATTGACCACTCTATTGCTTAATGCATGTTTTCTTGGGTAACATGAGAACCGAGACTTGTTCAACTTCAGATGATGTCCTCGAAGGCCCAAACGTATCTGTCATATAAGGAATATTGTAGTAGCTCGAAGAGTGGGCAGTTTCAAGACTCTCAGCCTTTCCGCATACTCCAGATTTTTAAGACCCAAGGGCAATTTTGTGGCTCGTCTCTGAACATTTTCCAGTAAAACTATATCTTTAGCAAAATATGGATTCCAGATCTGAGAGGCATATTCGAGGAGAGGCCTCACCTATGTCTTATAAATAGTTGTGAATAGTGGTACCGTCAGATGTTGGAATGATCTTCTCACCAAATACAAAATAGAGTTAGCCTGTTAATCAGAGGCATGATCTTCTCACCAAATACAAAATAGAATTAGCCTGTTAATCAGAGGCATGATCTTCTCACCAAATACAAAATAGAGTTAGCTTTGTTAATCAGAGGCATGATCTTCTCACCAAATACAAAATAGAGTTAGCTTTGTTAATCAGAGGCATGATCTTCTCACCAAATACAAAGTAGAGTTAGCCTTCTTAATCAGAGGCAATGGTTAAGGCAATAAGGCACGACAAATTAATAGAAGAACGCATCATGATCTTTTTAATCAATCCAACACTGCGCATTGGCATCAATATCTGGATGACATTATACTCTAAACCAGCGGTACTCAACCTTTTTTTTCTTCGGGCCACATCCACATGTTTGCTAAGTTACGCGGGCCGCAACATTATACTGATATGACGAAAGAAAAATCGTATAAGGGAAAATAGTATATGGTTTGATTCGAGATTACGACGCTGCCACTTGATTAATCAACAAATATTTTTTAACATATAATTAATCGCTTAATTAATTAATTACATAACTTCTCGCACGGGGTCTCAGGTGACCCCAATTTGTAGGATTTATTTTTAATATACGTTGAATAAATATATAAATATAACTATTTCATTATTAAAGTGTCTTATATTTTCTATTACATATTATATTTTCAAAAAACAACATGAATTAGTATCTAATTATACAAAAAACAAATTAATGTAAAATAACTAGCAAAAATTAACATTTTGTACTTACGGTGAGAACAAAGTTAAAAATTACAATACTTTTAGGAACTCTCAGAATCATTGTATCACACTGTTGACAATACATAAACGAGTGATCATTGCACACAAATTTTGCGCATTTTTTGCATCTTGTTGCCACTTTGCGATCGCTTTTCCGTAGACAGTTGTTACAACGCCCACGTTTTGTTGTGGTTGGTGGAACGCGATTTTCCAGGTCATTCACTTCTACAAGACGATTTTTTACAATCTTAGAAGTTGCATTGACAATCAAGTCATCGTTTCTGGTGATTTTAAACAAGTTAGATAGACAATTGCCGAAAGAATTGTCTGTATTTGCTCGATGCACAACGAATGTATTTATGCCTGTGACATTTATAATGTAATGTTTAAATAATTTTGTTTTATGACATGTATTTATATACTGAACTTTAATCAATCAATCAATCAATTAGCCCTTTACCCTGAACTTAGATTTTTGTGTAAGATAAAATGCTTTCCCTGTTTAAAGAATATCTCTAAGTTCAGTGTGCCTTTTGGCAAAGGCCTCCTCCAACAATTTCCATTGAGTTCTATCCCTGGCGACCCTTCTCCAGAAAGGGCCTGCTGTTAATTTTAGTTCATCCTCCCATCTCTTGGGCTGTCTTCCCCTTTTCCTTTTCCCATCTCTGGGGTACCAGCATGTAACAATTTTACTCCACTTTTCCTGAGTGCTACTTAGCATATGGCATGTCCATCTCCATTTCAGTTGGTCTATCTTCGTTAGTACATCATAACCTTCGTTTTGGCTCTTATAAAGGTGCTTTGTTTCTTTTCTTGCTTCTTGATACCTGTCATGCTTCTCTCCATCGCTCTTTGGCATCCTTGCAGCATGGCTCTATGATGTTTTGAGAAAGACCATGTTTCACAGCCATATGTGATGCAGAGTAGAATGCAGGTATTGTAGACCCTCCGTTTTGTGCCCATACTGAGATCGGTGGCCTTCATAATTTCTTTGAGTGACCAGTATTTTTTCCATCCATTACTGAACTTATTATAATATAAATTAAAGTAATATTACACGAACAAATATAATAAAATAAGAAACTCACCTCTTTCATAAATGTTACGTAACTACTCCCATGGTGTCACCGATCAAGAGAGCAGAGGTGTGTTTTTCCGCTCCCGTGACTTGATTGCTAACAAAATGCAAACTTTGACATGAGTTAGGAAGCTGGCGGGGAAAAAGCAATACGGCAAATACTTTTTTTTTAAACCCCATGTGAGTAATTAAGGGTTAACTATAACATAATGATAATAATATTTTTTGCTTATCAGTATACAAGCTCAAACATAAACAACAGCTTATTTCCCTATATGAAATTAATTTTCATCTTATCTGTACACTGAAATACAATGATGAAAAAATAACTCTAAAAACTTACGTTTATCCAAAATTTTATTTTTGTTAAGCATCTTAAAAAAAAACTATAGATTAATAAGCACGTACGAAAACATGATTTATGTGTACGGCTTCCAACGCCTTATTATTAAAGACATAACGAGGGATAAAAATTCTCATAGAAATCTACCTGTAAGTTTCATGTACGAGCTTTAATACACCCTGTATTTTTATATCTAATGCAATATTACAGATTGTTTCTTCTGTAAAACGTTCCATCGTTAAAAATTCGTAAAATGGACTGTCGTGAAAGAAATTTATTATAGAATTAAAAAAAAGTAACCCATAAAAACCAAGTTTTTATTATACTCTCTTTCTTTGTAAAATATAACAACAATTAAAGACGAATTAAAACATATAACATAACACTAAACTTACAGGAATTTCATATATTTCTAAAATGTCAGATGTTTTGAGCTTTGATAAGACACTTCATGCTTTGAAGATTAAATTCTAAAAACATTTATCAGTCAATTTAATCAAGATTTTGATATATTTGTGAACTTTGCTGTCATCTGTGAACCAATTGTCATAAATTTTCGAAATTTTCAGTGAAGTACCTATTACATATACCGACGGAGTAATTCAAATTTTAAATATTCCGTGACGTCGTCAGGCCGCTGTTGGTAGTAATCAAACATTTGTATGGTTTCCAATTTTAAAAAATCAATTAAATTTTCTAATAATCCAAAATTATACTATAATTGTAATTTTTATACCGAAAATTTGAAAGATCTTATTGATCGTCGCCACGAGTTTACTGGCCAAGTTTCAGCTCGATTGGATCACGGGAAAAGGGTCAAAAATCGATCGAAAGTTTTTTTCGACGGCAAGCCGGCAAGCAAGCAAGCAGACGTCACGAGTTAATATAAAGGGAGTAAAATATGGATAAAAAATTACATGACAAACACAATACTTACACTCTGTGGTTTAAATAACAAATTCGTTCTTCAAAAATACCATAGAAATCGTCGGTTTTAAAAATATAGCTGTTTGTCTTTTTGATCAAGATATTCAATACTTACAATTGGAGATTTTTTTAATCACGTTCCTGATAACAAATGCGTTTCGGGCCGCATATAAAAGCTTGGCGGGCCGCAGGTTGAGTATGGCTGCTCTGAACCATTTCGAAACAGCGATATTTAATCCATTTATCAATACCCGTTTACAACGGCAGGCGTAAATAATACATCAGTTAATAATGGATTCATTTCGTATGCGCAAACAGGCACAAAGTATCCAATTTGAAGCACTGCCTGCCATTCCGTATAAAATTTTCAGTTTATTGGCAACAAACAGAACATCGAACTGCGGGCATTTATACATGTGTATCCACATTCACGCAATGTAAACAAAACGAATGATTCAAATTTGAATAATTCACTTTGATATTATTTTTCTCCCTTTTCTCCCTTTTCTCCCTTCTCCGGCGCTGGCACAAGGTGTTCTTTCATATTATTTTCCCTTTAAAAAGATGTTCGTAAATTTTGAAGACCATACACCAAATTTTCTGTAAAAAGGATTGTTTATCTTTAAGAGATACTCACAGCTCATGCGCGTTACGGTAAATGTGTGAAATCAGCTGGGGTAAGAAATGCCTCAATTTAAAAGGGTTCGGATACAAAACCGCATTTATCTCATATAAAATATAGGGTGGTATGCTTGAAAATG
The DNA here is from genome assembly GCA_016648135.1 of Agrypnia vestita. Taxonomy (NCBI): domain Eukaryota; kingdom Metazoa; phylum Arthropoda; class Insecta; order Trichoptera; family Phryganeidae; genus Agrypnia; species Agrypnia vestita. Next base: position 8,073 of record JADDOH010009393.1, read on the forward strand.
ATTATCTGAAAAAAATGATAAGAAAACTGAGTGAATATGACTGGAGAACTTACTATAATGGCAGCGATGAAAGGTACTGTTTAAGAAGACCAAGATCCTCAATGTATGTATGGAAAAAGATGTTTCATAAAAAGAAGAAAGCTACAGGATAGTTTATTTAAAACCAAATTGATTGATCAATTAGAAAGACCTGCTGAAAAAATCAAATAAATTAAAAATATGTTGGCTCCCGCCAGGATTCGAACCGAGATCACCTAGCATTTCGGGCTTGTATGCAACCAATTACACTACAGCAGCTTAGTACATTTTATCAATATATCGACCTTATCTGAAGGTCTCATTTAAATTTAAAAAATAAAATTTAACCACCTTATTACAAGGATATTGTAAATATTTGCTGAATTATACATTATCGCGAGTCTAACAATAGTCTGGTATACCTTTTCTTTAAGTTTTTTAGGCATTTTCGAGTCACACAAGATTCCTGTCTCGAATCTAAGTTTCATTCATCCCACACCTATTCTATGGTCGACATCTACTACACCCAGCCCAGAATATCTACCAGCCCAGAATAGCGAAGGGAAGAACTAAATTTGAAAATGAAGACTACAACACACACACGTTCACCAGTTTGAAGACTACAAAGTGTACACTACAATTGTAGTAAAAACTACTTGAAGTAAAGTAATTGTAGTACTAGAAATGAAGTGAAGTAAATGAAGTGAAGTAATGAAGTAATTGTATTATTAATGAAGTGAAGTAATGTAAAAATTTGACGAGCTAAAAAAATAAAAAAGGTCAACGAGAAAAATATTTAAGATAAATGACGATATTTTCTCCAAAGTAACATTTGGCGACCTAAAAAAAAAAAAAGGTCGCCAGTGTACACTACAATTGTATTGTAAATACACGAAGTGAACTAATTGTAGTACTACGAAATTGTAGTACTGATGAAGTGAAGTAAAATTTCGGTAAAATAATATTTGGGGCGAGCTAAAAAAAAACCCATGGGGGGGGTTGCAAACCATGGGGGGGGGGGTTGTTTCGATTCCAAAGATTGCTTCATTTATGTACATCAACTTTCAAGAATTTCACATAAAAAATGAACTATTTGAAGTATGTGCTCGTACTTTCGATAACATTAAAGTGTGTGTACTTTGTAGTGTTCGCTTTGAAATGAAGTGTACTATTTGAAATATTTACTTTCAATAACTTTTAAGTGTTTGTAGTTTGTTGTGTGCACTACACTTCAAAACGTGTGAAGTGTGCACTTCAATGTAATGTAGTACTACATTGTCGTAGTGAGTACAGAGTGGACCCATCACTAGCCCAGATACTTAAATGAGTCACAGTTGGCTAATATTTCCCATTGTCTTCAAATGTAAGAAATACTCTCATTTATCCCTTTTATTGTAAGAAACGCCCGTGTTATACACTTTATCAGTAACTTAACGCGGAAAGGGCTGCGTAATTTTCTCAGGGATTTCGCGAGCCGTATCCACAATTTGACTTGTTATTTATTTTGTGACAAGAAAATAATGCTCGCATTTACATTTCCGAAAAGGGCACGGGGACTTCTTTTGACGGAGCATAATGCGAGCGGTTTGTTCCGGCCGCGCATTATGTCGGAACAATTTATATTGAAACTTCCAAAGCTGCTGTCTGGATTTTTTCTTACATTTTCAAGATAAACCGTAGCCTAAGGGAACACGTTGTCAAATGTGAAAAAACTTTCTTTCCTGTTGTTTACAATAAAATTGGGCATTTCTTAAACAAGAAATAAATGATATATAAAATCAATATATTCAGGGTTATTTGTAAAACATTAATAACCTCGCAGAACTATATTCCTGCCTTGATTATGAGTCGAAAATGTTCAAGCTACTATGACCTAATATCAATAGTTAAGGAGATATGCGACATCAAAATTTGCATTTTTTTTCAATATTCCTGACTTATTTTTTGTAAAACGTTATATTATAATTACAGTAACTCGTTGCAATATCATTGCAGTAACTTGTATTGAATATGAAAAATTCATCGATTTCGTAACGAATGTATATTTACAAAAAATAAGTCAGTAATATTGAAAAAAAAATGCAAACTTTGATGTCGCATATCTCCTTAACTATTGATATTAGGTTATAGTAGCTTGAACATTTTCAACACACAATCAAGGCAGAAATATAGCCATGCGAGGTTAGTAATGCTTTACAAATAACCCTGTATATATATATATATATATATATATAAAGAAACCCGTGTTTCCCTATCCGCCAAGTTTTCTCAACAACCAGCCACAACCACCCACCGGTGGTTATAGTGGTGGATAGCCCTTGGTGTCACATCAAAAATATGCGGGTTTGGTGGGGGTGGCTGAGCGTGGGTGCCGAAAATGTGCTTTCTGGCACATTGTTTTGTTATGGAAAGGCCGCAAATTCTTCAGACTGTTTCAAAATAGGCGCGCCGTGTCGGTGAGTCTAGAAGGTTCCAGAAAAACCTGCTCTCGAAAGTTCTGGAAGGAGAAGGTTCTAGAAAATTTTCGAAAGTTCTATAAGGTTCTAAACTGAGTGGCGGAATGTGTCGGTGTTCCTGTACATTCGATTAATTTCTTGAAAGTTCTGGAAGGAAAATGTTCTAGAAGGTTTGCGAAAGTTCTATGACGATCCAAACAGTGTATTAAAAATCAAAGCCGCGCGGGCACAGCTAGTACTCTCATAAGAGAGAGTGATAGAAGCATATGAAATTAATTCCAGAATCTACTTCTTCTTCTTTTTCAACCCCTTATCCTATTGGGTTGGGGTCCCCGCACCGCATAGGAGGTTCCAACTGTTCGTATCTTGGGCCTCGCCCTCCACGTCAGCCCAGTTTAGTTGCAACCTCACTTCGCAGCAGTCCTTTAAATGTTTTTCCTAGGCTTTTTCAAGTCTTGCCTGGAATATCCGCTTTGGCAGTATATCTGCAAGATATGTCTCAGTCACCTTAGCTGTGATTTCTCGATAAATGTAAAAAAATGGGCGGCCCTCGTAGCCCAGTGGGTAAAACACCGGCTTCTTACACCGAAGGTTCCGGGTTCGGTTCCCGGTGAGATCAAAATTATTATTTGTGATTTACACAAGCCTGGGTGTTTTTTGATATATTTCGCTTCTGTAATTGGGCCTCTTGGCCTGTTGAAGCATAAAAAAATAAATAATAAGTGTTCCACTTCGAGACATTCACTTATTTGCGTATTTCTGATTCTGTCCTTTCTGGCATTTCCTACTAGTTCTCGTAGAAATCCCATCTTGGCGGCTTGTAGTCTTGAACGGGTACCTTTGGTCATGATCCAGTACTGCAAACTTTGCGAGCTCCGCTTTTCTAAGTACGGGATAGTACAGACACAGTATAGTAAACATACAGTATTACATCTTCATACAAACAGCCGAAACGACGCCCTTCAAAATCTCGGTATACTTCGGTCTGCGCGGTCGCCGCAGGGTTACAGTAACGTACGGATACGCTCCCGCGCATACATTTATGTCAATTTATGGCACCCCAAACCCTAAAGAGTCAGTCAATGAGCAGCCCTGGTGCGTGTTTAACCAAGTTTAAGTACCAAGCGGCCGTAGGTATTTATTTCAAGGATACTGCCGAGACAACATACTGTATACTTTACTATACTGTGGTACGGGGAACATGCTACCTGGCTTGCGGCTCTTATCCTTTTATCCATTCACTTTCTTGCATTCTATCCCGAGATGTTATTACACCGAGGTATTTGAAACTTTTCACCAGTTTTTGACGCCTATTCTGGCACGTTATGTTATATTGCTCTTCAATCCAGTTCCAAAATCTTTTTGAATTAAAAAAATATATATTGTCAAACATTGACTGTGTAGTAAAATTTTATTTACTACACAGTCACTGTATACGAATTTAATAGTAGCACCATTCTGTAATTCACACTTGTTATTACGCTGTTTTTATCGCATCGATCGTTTTATCAAGAATATTCCGCTCGCAAATAGGCACTTAGGTGCTTAATAACAGAATGTTAGTTAACTTAGTAAAAACCACTTCCAGATTTACGGTCTACCGGTTTCGAGACGTACCCGTCTCTTCGTCAGGACCAACATTACACTACTACATTCACAACACTATACACCCTAACCATAGTATTGTAAAACTACCACCACTATTGTTCATATGCGTGTTAGTCTTGTCAGAGAAATTGAACTACTTAGGTATTTCTTCAATGGCCGATTGTATAACGCGTTTCTGTCGAAACTGTCGATTGTACAACTGTCACTGTCGAAAAATAAATTGAGTATTCAGTTACAGTCTCGTATTGTGCTCACCTGTATGCCAGCAAAAATTATGTGCACAATCACAATCACAATCAAGAGTAGCTTGTTGGTCTTGTGGTTAGGACACTGGCCTCGTGATCCAAAGGTCGCGGGTTCGAACCTCATTCCAGACTAGCAAATTAGTCCTATTTTCATAGCACAAGCGTTTAGCTTAGTTTGAAAATAGTGAGAATATTGATGTGACACGTATTCCGTGTTCACATGTCTATTTAAAAAATAAAAAATAAAAAATTAAAAAAATCTAAGGGGCATTTGTGATAAGTAGTAATCAAAAAATTGGCAACTTCGTTAGTACCGTAAATAATGAATAACTTGTTTATATTTATGTTTACAAGTTATTCAGATGAAAATGAAAAATTTAGTTTTTTTTTTCTTTATATTTTATAATAAAGTCCCACAAAACGTCTAAAAAGACGTTTGTCTGTAGGTTCATTTTTACAATTGAAAGTTACATTATTACAAAATATTATTCCCTTTATAAACATAAAAGATAAAAAACGAAAACAATTATGTACAAAAAACAACATAAAAGAAATTTTCAGTACTAAGTTAAAACTTTTAAGCAAATTTTAATGCGGATGATTCGTGCAAGGCCAGCACCCAATTAAAATTAAGAATGTTTTAAATATCTATGTATAAGGATTATGATGCTAAATATTTTTATAATTATCAATAAACAAAAGCCTTTGAAACATATATTATATTCAAGAACACGTTCTTATTGTGAAGTTGCAATTTTTTCAAAACAAAGTTCTGTGAAATTTAACACCAAATTTATTAATTTGCTCTAAAAAATGGATAATAAATGTTAATCAATTAATAAATGAGACTTACAGATAAGGTCGATATATTCACGGAAATATACAAGGGAGAGAGTTGGGAGAGTGTTGTTCTAAAAACTGTTGTTTTAAAAACTAGTGTTGTTTTAAAAACTAATTTAATTTTTTTTTTCATACTTTGTTTATTCACTTTTCTCTTGATTTATTGCATTTATTACTGTTTCCATACTTTGTTTATTTAACTTTTCTTTTGATTTATTTCGTTTTCTTACTGTTTTCATACTTTGTTTTTTGCTGTTGTCATACTTTGTTTATTTAACTTTTCTCTTGTTTTATTTCTTATATAATTGGTTAGATTAGCGTTGAGATCTGAAATTATATTGATATATCGAGTAGTTCATAATTGAGCTCCAGTAGGATATTTCAAGATGTTTCTTTGTTTTATTGTACTGTGAACTTGTGAATACTCAAAATAAATAAATTAATTAATAAGGCATCTAAAGCGTAATTGGATAACACACCTACCCCGGAAAGGAGGAGATCCGTGATTCGAATCCCAGTAGCAGCCATATATTTTTTCGTGCATTTGATTTTTCTGTATGTTTTTCCAATTGATTAATTAATTTGCCTTTAAGACACTTTTACCATTATTTTATTAACAAAATATGTATTCTATTTTCCAATTACGGAGATTGAAAAGCACTGCTATCCAAGATTCGAATTTAAGATATACGTTTTTGAAATTCATTTTGAAGCAAGAGCGAAGTTTCAAAAATTAATTTGCTTTTAATAAAATGCTCCTTAAATACACACACGTGCTTTCAAAATTAATTATCAGTTTTAAAATCGACACTCTTTGCCACATAATTATACTCAAACTCGGTGTCCTTTGTTGACTTGCATGCATAGAGGCTCTTTTGTTTTTAATCCCCTCACTAATATTCCTGTACACTATACAAACGATTATAATTACTTTTGAAAAACTGAATGAAAATCAAACCAATAGCCGCGATGATATAGAAAAAATGTTTAAGGCGGCACATTCACTGCAAATGCATACATCGGCGTTTTTTTTACGAAAATGTGGGTTTTTATTATTCATTTATATCAGAATTTTTACCCTAGGCTGTAATTTTTTTAGAACTATAACTTAGGTAGAACTTTTTTTATTATATAGAAGTAATAAACTGGACATTATTCATAATAATTAATCAAATATAAGCATTAATCGACAGACCGCGGCCAAAAAATCGTTTTTAGTGTCCTAGGCGGGGCTAATTTTTAATGAATATTTATTTGTGCGCATAATATGTTTTTTTATACCCATAAAGTACAATTCATTATCTAGAACTTTTACCAAAAAAATCAAGAAATATTCAATATTGATAAAGTTACAATGTTTTAAATTTGCCAGAAATTTTATGTTTTTTGTTGATTTTAACACGCTTTTTATTTATATAAAGAGATGATTTTAAATAGTTATATTTGTTCCCGTATTTTGAAGCCTTACTCACTTAATAAAAGTTAGTTTTTTTTTATAAAACACTTCAATTATTATTTAAAAATAAAAATTCCAAAATATGAAATGCGCCTATAAATGACGCCGCTACCAAAGAATTCTGTTTTATAATTACGTCATTTATTGACACAACTCATACTTTGGAATTTTTATTTTTAAATATTAATTAGGGTGCTTTTATTAAAAAAACTAAGTTCCATTAAGTGAGTAGCCTCAAAATACGTGAATAAATAGAATATACTGTTTAAAATCATCTCTCAAAAATATTCATAAAAAATTAGCGCCGCCTAGGACACTAAAAACGAATTTTTGGCCGCGGCCTGTCGTTTAATGCTTATATTTTATTAATTATTATAAATAATGTCCAGTTTATTACTTTTATATAATAACAAAGTTTGTATCTATAAGTACGCTCTAAAAAATTTCAGCCTAGAGTATACATTCTGACATAAATGAATAATAAAAACCAACATTTTCATAAAAAAAAAACGCCGAAATATGCATTTGCAGTGAATGCGCCGCCTTACAAGAAATTATAGAAAAGGAAAATTCAAATTAAAAATTACTCTTTGTATACATATTTCCATTTAAGAAAGACGATCGAATTAGTATGGGTAAGTTTCGTTGTGTTGGTGTTTATACCCGTAAACACCATCACAACGAAGCAATGTACGTCGTAGGCACTGTTTACATGCCTATACTAATTAGATTGTCTTAAATGAAAAGATTTATGCAATTGTTCTGGTTTGTGTCTTCTGGGATATTAGCTGTACGACCTTTTTGGCCAACGTTTCGGTTCCCATGGCAGGGTCCGTCATTAGGGCTAATATTTTGTTGTATGTTGGTGTTGTGGTTAAGTATTGGCTTGCAACACCTTGTCAAAAGCCTTGTTAGAAACACGGCATAATATCCCAAAAGACACAAATTATGAGATTCTGAGCAAGAACATGCATACAAGTGACTTACTGAACGAAATTTCTTTCTTTCAAATAAGGGTACAAGTGATTTGCTTTGGAATAAAAGGAATTACTTTTATATATTTTTCAGCCAATGTGTGTGTGTTTTTTAAATAAAAAAACGCATTAACTATGTTTGTGTTGTTTGTCGCGTAAACTTTTATGACTTTAAGCCATTCGGTTGTTCTAAATTATTTTATTGCAACCTAAAAGTTCACCCTGTTTTCCATACAAATGCAAATGTTCCAGGTTCCAGATTATTCCAGGTAATTAAAGCGCCATTTTTGTTTTGCTTTATTCCGTCTCCCTCGCTCGTTCAGCGGACGTGCTGGCGATTGTGGTCTTATTCATGGCCGCTCGGAATACTGGAACTATGCTCTTCCTGCTTGAATTTTTACATAATATCGCTTCCAACTTCTTCAGTCAGGATTCGCCTTCTTCCAGGACCTCATCTTCAAGCAAATAAACATTAAATTCTAACAAAACCTCGGTCCGCTATTTTTCCTCGTGTACAATGCATTGTTTATTTTTTATTTTTTATATGAAACTGTTAAAGTAACACAGAGGTGACATGTCAATTATTTAGCTAGAGTACTAGTCAAAATTTGTCATAAGAATTATTTCAAATCGCATCTTTAAATTTTTGGTAGTATACAGTATTAAGATCCTTTTATTATTGTTCATAGAATACTGTTGAAAAATACGGATTTTTTATCTTTGATGAAACGCTAACAGAATATTGGGTACAAAATTCATTAAAAAACAATGCATTACAATATATATATATAATATATATATAATATATATATATAGGAAGGAATATTTTATATGGATAACCCACGTATTGTAGTCTTGAGAGGGACTGTCGTATTGTACCCAACGTTTCGGACAGATAGCACTGGCCATTTTCAAAGGGATTTTTTGCCTTGTATTTCGAGTTCTGTTTTGAATTGATGGCAAGCACACCCGTTCACTCCAGAAGTCAAGATCCAAGTGAAGCCTAATGCGAGGCTAATTGCTGAATTTACTATGTGACCTGGTAATTCTTCTATAATTAATAATATAAGAATTACCAGGTCACATGGTCAACACGGCGGGTTATCCTAGAAAATATTCCTTCATCTTTTACCCGCGAAAATCTTAATATTAACATATATATATATATATATATCTATATATATATATATATATTTGTGTTATAGTAAAGGTTTTCACGGGTGTTAGAAATGTTAGTATTAATTTCTTTGGGGGTAATCCGCCTGAATCACATCAGGCATCTTCAGGGTTTTTGCAAACGCTAAAAACTACGCATATACACGAAAATATGTCATTTTTAAACAATATTTTTATACGATATGCTTGTTCTGAAAAGTAATTTACTGGATTTGTCTACTGCAAGATACTATTTAATAAAAAGGAAGGTCTCTAGCATAGTTGTTTATATAACTTTAAAAAAATTGATAATATGTGGATGTTCTTGGGATGGAATTGGTGAACTTTACACATAAACCAGCTCAAACAGCTTGTTAGCCCTGAAACTAAGCTCATGTCAATTTAGGGATGACTATTTATTTGAGTTGAGTTTACATACGAATATTTCATCTGCCAAATACATCTAGACAGGGGTTGAAACAATGGGATGCCGCCGCGTACTGCACAAAAATATTTTGAAATGTTAAGATTAAATATAATGCTCCCCTAATTAACTGAATGCGTTAAGCTTAGTTTAAAAATAGTAGAAACCATGTTTCTAGATAATGCCTATAGATAATATATAAATACACACACACACATATATATATATATATATATATATATTTATTTACAGTGATTCCTCGCCACTTCACGATTCGACTTACGCGGCTTCACTCTATCGTGATTTTTTTTTAAATATTGTCACTGCATTTAATAATTCATATAAGATCATCAATGATCTATTAAAATGTTTTTTTCAACGCCCGTTCAAATGCTTGGTCCCTGCCGCTCCAGAAGAGTCTTAAATTTTACCACTTTTATAAAGTCTCCACCCATTGTTTAAAAATATTTCTCGAAACGTTCGCAATCGCGGTGAGTCACTTAGTCAATATCCGGAGGAAGCGGATGTATTTAGAAGTCTCACAGAGACAATGTTATTTATATGGAAAATGTGTGTGGAAGTCTTTGTAGGGTGGCCCAAGGCTTATAACCAGTATAAACTGGCGATCACTTTACAAAATGTGACGTCCACCAATTCTATCGTAAGAAAATATCATTTTTAATGAATAAGAACACATTATCATTTGCTTTTAAATATTGTTAAAACTTCATTTGATTTCAATTTTTTCATTTGTCTTCCACCGCCACCATCCCTTGTAAATATTTACGTAAGAACTATTTTAGCAAAAAATATATTATGTTTGTCGGAGGGTGTTTCTGATATCCCTGTAGCCTCGCGACCGTACCGCATGAAGTGAAATATTATGTGCTGAGACGTGAATACGGAATACAAGTCACAAAATTGCATGCACACGATTTTACATAATACACCAAACACAGCGCCAACGTTTTGAATGTAGCCAGTCGACTGACGACTCTGCGGACGTATTCAGACCGTCTCGCAGCGAAAGCGTGTCACAGGCGTGTGTGAATATTTTATCATTCATTACTTAGGGAAATAGTATTTGTGACGATATGAAATATTCAGAAACTGGCAAAAATAATTTAACAACGTCGCTGTGTTACAGAAAACGGTGGCAGACATACTGATGGTAATATAGATGGATTGACAAGAAATTCCATACGAATGATGGATACAATTTTTCTTCTCGTGCCGATGATTCCTTTAGTGCGGCCAGGGCAATTGCTTTCAGAGGACAGGCCAAATTGTTTCCTCAGCACTAATAAATTAAGCGTTGTTTCGTTTACAGAGTGGAAGTTTATGATTAACACAATGATTTATACGTTTTATTCCATTAATTTCAATTACAGGGTTATTTGTAAAACATTAATTACCTCGCAGGACTATATTCCTGCCTTGATTATGAGTCGAAAATGTTGAAGCTATTATGACCTAATATCAATAGTTAAGGAGATATTCGACATCAAAGTTTGCATTTTTTTTTCAATATTTCCGACTTACTTTTTGTAAAACGTTGGACTATTATTACAGTAACTCATATCGATTACGAAAAATTCATTCGTTTAAATACAAGTTAAATAAAATGATAAAAAGCCGGGAAAAATTCCAATTGGAATGTTTTCCTATTGGAATTTAAAGGAAATGAATGTTTCATATTCGATATAAGTTACTGTAATGATAGTCCAACGTTTTACAAAAAAATAAGTCAGAAATATTTTTAAAAAAATGCAAACTTTGATGTCGCATATCTCCATAACTGTTGATATTAGGTCATAATAGCTTGAACATTTTCGACTCATAATCAAGGCAGGAATATAGTCCTGCGAGGTTATTAATGTTTTACAAATAACCCTGTATAGGCCTAAGCGCTTTCGATGGGCACAACCATCATCTTCAGAGGCAATATTAGAACCAATTGTAAATCAATATGGCCGACAAATAGAAAGTAAAGTGATGACGTTGAGGGAGTGGGGGGGGCGAGGGTAGTTATTTATTGACATACACAACAGTACTTAATTTTTACATACAATAATACTGATTTTAACAATGGGGATGACGCAGGTACTTGCATGTTTATTAGGTTATTTTTATTTTTGATTGCTTTAATAATTTCTAGTATTTCTAGAGCATCCAGTTTACGACCTTTTGCTTCTAGATGTAGGACCCTAACATTATTTTGGTCAAACAAGTGGTCATATTCAATACAGTGGTCCGCCATCTCAAAGTATCCGGATAGTCCTCTGAATGCTCTTAGATGTTCTTATATTCTTGTGCCTATATCTCAACCACATTGCCCGATATCCTCATTTCTTTAGTTATGGTGTTCTCCTTCTAGCTTAATCCCGATTTCTACCCTCTTCCCAAGCACTATGAGTGTATACTTAATTACTTTATCAATCCGAGCCATAAAAAATTCATTCGTAATTAAAACCAATCAGCATATTTTGAGAATTGCATCTCAAATCCACCTTATTATTTCCTCGAATAGCGGCAAAAATTTTGTAGCGAATCGGTTCGCGCATATAAGTTATTGATTATCGTGTAAGTGTTTAGGGTAGGTGGGGGTTGTAAATGACACAATGCTTTATTTATTATTCACAAGGTCCCTTATATACAATGTGAATAATGATTGACTCCATGTTGATGATGACGATGATGTTGATGATAGAAGCTTCCTTGGAGATCCAGAAGTTAGGACTGCGTAGTAGGGTGTCCCGTCCATGTGTGAGAAAAAAATATTTTTGAGCTACACAATCGCAAGAGGTATCAAAATTTGCAAAATTTTATAGAGATTGCAAAAAACGTAAAAAAACTAGAATTGTCTGTCATCTTGAGGGTTCTACCGAGCTTTAAAGTTTTGTAAATTTTTCGTTTTTATTATCGAGTTAAAACGTTTACCTAAAATAATAAAAAAATCAAGTTTAAAAGGTATTTTAGTATTGAAATTAATGAAACAGAGCACAAGAAAATAAAACAAACAAAATATAGATTATAATCAATGACAACAACTAAAAATTTTAAGTTATTTTTGTGTCCAAAATTTGGCAATTCTGTTCGAGATTGCATCCTGGTTCTAATAAAGCTATCTCTAGAAGTAACACTTTGTGAGGCGTCTGATGTATTCTCTAGGACCCAAAGTGCAACTATCTAAGGTCAAGAATAAATGATGAAGGGGTAACTCATTGACATGAAGCACACCATTGTAACGGTCTCTCCAAATGCTCCTCTAAATACTGAATCAGTGTTAGTTGCAGTTCCGTCACATTCAACGCAAGTCACGTCATCTAAATTCGCACTATTAGTTCTACTTCTCCAATAACCAATCTCTCTTTAATTTGTCTCAACTGCTGAAACAAGCAACAAGCTAGCTGAAACAAAAAACAAGCAACTGCTTATTTTTCTTAAGTGCTCATTGAACCATGAGGCCAAAGTTAATGACCCTCCAGTCCATTTGGTCCAGCTTAGAAGGGAGGGAAAATTTCCGAGATAAGAACATCTCAAATGGACCTTTCAAATAGACAAAGTAATCGACTCACTGATAAAACTGACCAGCCTATTCCACAAAATACACGAAATCACACCAAAGACCGTAAAAATTCTGATGTACCAGGCATACGTCAAGAGTAGAATAAGATATTTGATACCCTTCTGGAAAACCGGAAACAAAACTAACCTAAACAGACTCCAACGACTCTAAAAATGGTCTATGATCTGAAATACCGGACACCAATTGAAACTGTATACCGTATAACATCGAAAGCATTACAAAAATCGAAACACTTAAAATCATTCACATCAAATATGTTATGAATTAAACTTAGGCATGTTAAGAATTATATAACAAGAAAGAATAAAAAATTTACACAAAAGAAAAAGAGACTTAATTATTAGCAGAAAAACATTGTTAAAAATAATACAAAAAAAATGAACAAGAGAACAAGAGACTTAATTATTAAGTAGAAAAAAATTCTGCACTGAAAATTTTTCTTAATCTTGTGTGGCTGCACTCGAACAGATCAATATCCAATAGCAGTTTATTGATTGCATCGCATACCCTCAAGAAATATGAATTTCGACGATAGTTGGATGAGGTAAAATCAATGTGAAAGACTGGGTTGTGTGTACGAGACCTACAGGGAACATGGAATTTTAGTCTATTTAATTGTTGCGAGTATATTTCTTTTAAAATCTTTACATATATAATTCATCTGAATGTGTGTTGTCACTGAACTCCTCCTAAACGGCTAGGCCGATTTTAATGATATTTTTTGTACACGTTCAAATGGGTCCCTAGATGATTTAGATTCACAAATAGACCCGGTAGATGACGCTGCAGTCGTGTTCTAGGATTTATGCCATCCAAACGAAAAGCCAAAGTTCGGGCAGGACAACGTCTGTCGGATCCGCTAGTGCGATTCAAGTGCATATAATGGATTTTTGTAAATTTAGATTGAAGTTAAAAAGATTCAAGTACACCTTTTAGATTTGTGTAAATTAAAGAGAAGTATAAGTAGTAAGAAGAAAATGATTGTAAGTAGTAAGAAAAAAAGAAATAGATTGCAGTTAATGAGATTCAAATACATCTTAGAGATTCGTGTAAATTAAAAAGAGAAGTTTACGGAGTAAGAAGAATAATAAAAATTTCTTTTCCATTTCCATTTAGTTGAAATGCAAAAAATTGTATCAACTTTGTCCTATAAATAGTTATATTATCAGCAAAAATGTCAGCCGCCTCTGCATGTTCATTCCCTAATGAGTGTAGCTTTAGGATTACAGAGTTTTCTAATGCATTAGTTCTGACATTTCCACTATAATAGAATAATGCACTGTGTCTTGATGACCTCACCTCGATGGGGCATATAAGTCGATCAGACTAACAATAAGTCGTCACATTATTGATCAAGATACAACATGAGTTTTGGACTACAATTATCATTTGCAAATTGCTGGCTACCTCGGTGCCAGCTACCGGAAACGCGTTACAGAAAAGCCTTCATAAGGCTCCAGCGGATGCGACCGGCAGTTGTTTCTGCTAGAAACAATAACACGGCTCCGCTGAGCAGCGGGGCAATATATCGTGTTGCGCTACTCGTTAGCAGCTTGCCCCTGGCTGCTGGCAGTTAGCGCCCTTGTCCCCCCCCTCCCCTCCCCCGCCCAGCTGGCCGTGATGGCTTTACTAGGGCGGTAAATAATGCCGCCCGTACTGCAGGAATGCTAATGCGCGACTACACCCCTGTGCGGACAACATTATAATAAATATCTGCAATATATCGGTGGGTAGACACTTTCTTGGTACCGCAGATTCAAAGTTTTTTGGTTTTATTTATTTATTTTTTAATAAAAACCTTCTGTCACAGAATGTTAGTTAACTTAGTAAAAACCATTACCAGATTTAAGGTTTACACTAACTTTATAACTAGCGGCTATTTTCGCTTCCGTGCCGCTGTCAAGCGCGCTCAAAAACAATAATAAATCGTCCTTACTCCCGTGCGCGGTCCTATTTATATCTGCAGATGCCAATATCGAGACTTCCAGACGTTTTCAGTATTTACGAAGACTTTTTCGTGGCTTCCAGGCTTTTATAGATGAATCTCGATAGAGATCTTTTATAGATGTCTCCCGTAAGTCGTAGATTATGCTAGGCCGTTCTGGAATTCTCGTAGTATTGTGATCATTTAAAACAACTGTCACTTGACATGTGGGCGTGATTCTTTTTAGCCTCGTTACAATACACAACAATATGAATGAACTCACCGTTTCTGGTAAGGCTCACAGCTCACTGGTTCAGCATTTGCTGAAATTTTACTTAATTTTCTTCAGCTTTTCACAAAATGACAAGTAGATTTGAACTTACAGTATGTAGTATAATTGTGTTAGCTTGAAAACAGCGCCACCGGGTAGGTGAACATTTATGCACAGCGAATTAAGTAGGTACTACGATGAAGAAACTAGATGAAGTACTAGGTCGTCAATACTATCTTATTTAAGTGCCCATTGCGTGCGTCCAACGGTACAACGCTTAGACACAGCATAAATAAAAGTATACGAAACAAATAAATAAAGCATAAAAATCAAAAATCAATAAGGCTTTCTTACAATAGATAAACATATCACAAAAATACCCAGGCTTGAAAAAATCACCAAGATGCATTGCGACCACACAGGGAATCGAACCCGGAACTCTCGGTAGGAGAAGCCAGCGTCATACCATTGCTCTACGAAGGCTGCCTGGAATTTCTTTTGTTTATGATCAATTAACGCCTTTCAGGGATTTTACAAACAATAAAGTAAAGTCTACATCAAATTGATGAATACTTGTAACAATATATAGTGATTGCCCAAAAATACAAACAAGGAAATATAATAATATAAATTGGAAAACAAATACATAGCAATAAAAAATAAATATAATTTAAAGTAAAACGCAAGTATATCTAAAAAGCAGAAGCTTAAAGAAAGCATAATATAAGAAAAAGGACAAAAAATAAATAATATAAAGTAGAAAGCAATAACACAAGTTAAATAAATCGTAATATAATAAAAATTTTATACAACAGTTTGTTATCTCAACCCATCAACAACTGAAATACAATCCATTTATTTAAGTCCAATCTGACGAATACTAGTAATCTCTAAATACATATTTCAAAAACGTCAAGTTGCTCATATCTGTTTGCTTGTCTAGGAAGCCATTACAGTGAGGAATTAAATAAGTAGTTGGTAGCTGCTGATTCCAAGGCGCGACATGTAGGTACGCGAGATGGAACACGCAAGCAGATACGTTCTAATAGTTGACAACAGTCGATAGTTCCGTTTATGAATTTGCATAAACAATAAAAAGTCCATCACTATTTTTCTAGTCTCTGGTTTGTCGTGTCGCTTGGATGCTGTCGCAATTATTTGAAGTGTTAACATAACTAAAACACGAGTCAATACATTTTTACAGCGTTGACTTTATCACCTGTCGCAAAAATAAATATTATCTACATTTTAATAATTAAAATTATTATTTTACCTACTAATTTATTTTATAATTTTATATTCCTCCAACAATTTCTACAATTTGCATTTCATCTGATAAATGTCTTGCTCATTTATTCGACTTCTCTTTTTGTGTCACAGACGCGACGTTATTTTTCTACAAATTTTATAATTTGCAGATAAATTACGTTGCTTTGCATAATGTTGGTACGGCTGTGTGTGGATTTGGTTTCGCGGATTCCGTTCATTATTACGGAATACACGGCACGTCATAATATTTCAAACCACGCTCCCGTAAATAGAGCATAAATCTTCAGTAAATTATTGCTTTAAAAATTCGTTTTTAAAAATAATATTTGTACTCGTAAAAGAGAGAATTGATAATTATCTACGTAAATGACTGATTTTCAGTAATGTGAAATTTAAACTACACACGTATAAACAGTAAATATGATTAATAAATATATCTAATTTTGGAAAGGTCGAGAACTATAGTAATCACAGAATAATCAACATTGTCACGGCACTTAAATTCAAATTAAACTTTTATTCATTACGAATAAAGTCACTGGAAACGAGTTAAATCGGAGTACCGTTCCATAATTTACAGTCACTTAATGTTTTAACAATATTTTACATACACATATTCCTGCACAGTTTCTTATTTCGCAATAATAAACGCTGTTTCTATTGCTTTTTAGTAAATTCCATTCAACATTCGCACGTTGAAAAATTTCTCGCCCGTCGGTAGGAACTTCCTTCATTTATTACCGCTGTCATCGTCACAAGATGCTGCGCTCCGTTCCTAATATCGCGTTAGTTGAATATCGCACACATTAAACGCACGAATGACTGACTCGCGTTGCATGACACCCTTGTATTTATAGGTAAATAAGTATCTTTCTTGATCATTCAAGATTTTACGTGAGACTTATGGAGCATTCCAGATGGTTCCATAGTGTTGTTGTCAGTATAACCAAGTGATAAATTTCGAGAGGATTTGACGGCAGATTCTTATGGTTTCTAACTTCTCGTGACAATAAGTATGACCTCGCAGCATAAATATGATTTGAATTGAAATTAAAATAATCATGTGAAAGTGGGAGGCCATCTTGCAGTATCCCTAAGTTGACCTCCCAGAGTTCTGAAATGGAGACCTTGGGAAAATAAAAGAGGCATCGGAAGACCTCAAAAGAGATGGGCTGATGATATTGTCGCTGTGGGGGGAAAGAAATGGCTACAATTAGCCAACAACAGGGAAGATTGGAAAAATAAGGAAGAGGCCTAATCCAGCAGTGGAAAGACGAAGGCTGATGAAGAAGAAGAGGAAGATATAAAAATGTATAAATCAACAAGCATCAGCATCACGTGTTTACGATTCTTTGAAGATTTTTGCCTTCTCAAGGAAGAGTTTTCACTAATGCCGTATATTTCATTGTTTGTCATTCTGTAAAATGTCCTGGCAATGTTGCCTCTCCAGGTTTTCCACATGTCTCGTACACATTTTTCCAGGTTTCAACCGTGATTGCGTCCCTTGGGGTATTTAATGCAGGTCCATACATGGGTACCTTGGGGGAGGCATTCTTTGGACAACTTCTTCTTCAAATTTCTTTAGGTGGGATTAAGATATAAATGCGCGCATTATCTTAAGGAACTTTTCACACCATAAAGTAGTATAAGTAGCAGCTTGTTGGTCTTGTGGTTAGGACACTCGCCTCGAGATCCAAAGGTCACGGGTTCGAACCTCATTCCAGTCTAGCAAGTTAGTCCTATTTTCATAGCACAAGCGTTTAGCTTAGTTTGGAAATACTAAGAATATTAATGTGACACGTATTCCGTGTTCGCATCTCTATTTAAAAAAAAGAAGTTATTTAATACATACATGTTTTCATTTCAGAACTGGGATAATAATGTTTTGAGGTTTTCACTGCCACTCAGAATCTTCTGGTCTGTATCTTCTGGGATGTTACGCCATGTTTTAACGACCTTTCTGGTCGAAGTTTCGGATCCCAATGTGTTCACTTCAGCGCTGATAATCAGATCTTGCAATGTTATCCAAAACTTGTAAAAACATGGCATAATACCCCAGAAGACACAAACTAGTAGAACTGGGATCTTTGAGCTACGGACATCTCTTTAGTCATCAGTTCTTGCGGCTGGTTCCTTTCGCGCTTACTCACGTTCAATTAGTTGTGCATTTCGTTGTACTTTGGCAGTTGTGCTGTGAAAGTTGATGATCTCTTTATTTTATGTACGCCGTAGAAGTATAACTTCTAACGCGCGTATATTAATACACACATCTATTTTATTTTACATTTTGTTACTCTCTCTCGGCCTTTTCATTCATGTAGGAAGGAGCAATAACATCCGTGAAAACTGATGACAATTTCTGCATCCTTAAGGTCAGCGTACATTTCACTTAGACTTATTATTTTACTTAGCAAAAGCTTTTTATGTTTTTCCTTCCTCGTACGGATTGTGTGAGCAACTATACCCAATTTAATGATCATAAAAAGCATCCCCTTTGCTGGGTTTACGAGAGCTTAAATTCTTGTAAAGTTTTTCTATCTTTCGTGTATGCCTTCTTAGGTGTGGTCTACTGGATGGAGGCTTGTAATAAACGAACGCGTCTTCGGAAAATGCATTTATTAATCAGTCCAGCGGTAGCAACACCTGTTCTATATGAGGCCTAACCTAACCTAACCTAACCTAACCTCCCATGCTGCGCGCGCATCTCATACCGCGCGTCGACGCCGCACGCAAAACCAATCTTACAACTCTACATTAATGTAATACAAAAATATACCACATTTATTTCAATGTGGTATATTTTCAAATGGAATTGAGTTAAAAAAGTAACCCATAAAAACAAAGTTTTTATTATACTCCATTTCTTTGTAAAATGTAACAACAATTAAAGACGAATTAAAACAAATAAAATAACACTAAACTTACAGTAATTAAATATATTTCTTAAATGTCAGATGTTTTGAGCTTTGATAAGACACTTCATGCTTTGAAGATTAAATTCTAAAAACATTTGTCAGTCAATTTAGATTTTCGACATTCGTAGCGAAGTACCTATTATGAATACCGATGGAGAAATTCAAATTTAGAAAATATTCCGTGAAGTTATCGGACCGTTATGCTAGTAATCAAACTTTTCTAATGATTCCTATTTGAAAAAACCAATAAAATTTCTAAGAATCCGAAAATATACTATAATTATTAATTTTTTTTAACGAAAATTTGATAGATCTTTTCGATCGTCGCCACAAGTCTACTTGCCAAGTTTCAACTCGATTGGATCACGGGAAAAGGGTTAAAAATTGATCCAAAGTTTTTTCACCCGGCAAGCCGGCAAGCAAGCAGACGCCACGAGTTAAAAGAAAGGAAGTAAAAATTAAAATCCTGTCTTTGTTCTTCTATAATTCGATGTTAGTAGTTCTGTGTTCCACTTTTGAAGACACTCGATTTTGTTTTGGCAGAACTAAGCCACGAATCGACTTTCTTAATCTAGACTCTGGACTGATAAATTAAGTAGAAGCTGAAAGTCAACGCGCCAGGCGTGCTGGCGATTAACGAGGGGCAATTATAATTTGAAAAACAGCAATTACAATTAAAGTAAGATTTCAGAGTGAGTTTTTAGAAAAAGGTGTCGTGTTTCTTAACAGACGGCATCGTTCATTCCTCTGGCGTTTCGTACAAAACGAGTAGCCTTTTATAGTCAATCAATATCAAGTCAAGATATAATCAATTCCGAAAACAAGCTGCTCACGTTACCGTAACAGTCCCAGTAACGAAGACCGCAGAGCTCGGTTATATTTCAAAATGTGGTGATAATTTATTTAAAATTACCCAAATTGCGGCACCTAGATTAAATTTAAATGAAATTGAGCGGGAAACGGGAATATTTACCCTGCGCTGCTTTTAATTAGGACCAATCTTTAAAATATATCTTTGAATCGACTACTGAATTTAGATTAGGTACCTACCTCGTACAATCATCATTACTCTTGGCACTACAAACCTTGGTGGGTCTTGGCCTCCTCAATAATTTTCCTTTGCTCATCTCGGTCTAGTGCCAGCTCTCTCCAGTTCCGAAGCTCTGAGGCAGAGATGTCTTTGAGGACGTTGTCACTCCATCTTAATTTTGGCCTTCCTAAGCTCCTTCGCCCTATTGGCATTGAGTTCAGCAGGGACTTTGGTGCTTGATGCTCGGACATTCTCTCCACATGGTCCAGCCACCGAAGTCTTCCCAGGTTTGTAAATTTTGTGACGTTTGGTTCCTTAAATTGAGTATAGAGCTCATTGTTGTAACGTCTGTGCCAAAGTCCATTTTATAGAACCGGTCTGAAGATTCGCCTCTTTAGTATGTAAGTTAAAAGACTAAATGTAACTTATTGCTTTGTTTAACTCAGATATAAGTTAATTTATACACATTTGTTTCATACACGCATACATATTCTACATAGAATAATATAGTCGGTAAGTAGTCACTTTTTTAGAAGTCTTTAATTTTGTTTCTATTCTTCGGGGTAGTTCCTCCCCAAGATGAATTATTGCACATCTGCAGTCTTTTGTGAGGGCTCTCGGAAACAACTTTTAACGGAATCCAGCATAAAGTTTTGAACGATCGATTTCAAAACTTATTTGTTTTCCTTGGAATGCAGGGAGCAAAGTCAGCTGTCTCGAAATAATAAATATCGAGTATCGAATCGGATACGTTTGTCATATTATATTATGATACATTTCTATTTCAAAATCTTGCACTTTTTGTTCTGGGAATCGAGGATTTGATTTTAATGTATTTAGTGCAGATTTCCAGATACAGGGTAGTTAGAGATTGTTGGAGCAATTTTCTGATTAACTTTAACTCGGGTTCGGGTTTCCTACAGGGAAAAATCGAACTAGAAGCTCTCTAGATATGAAAGATGCCACTTACCAGTTTGCAGGCGACTTTGGCGTTGTTTGGTCCGTCCGATCTCCGCTCTCTTCCGTGTAGCTACCAAATCCGCTTAAAGCACCACTTTAACACACCAAATGTTTAATTATGTTGCATAGTTTTTATCCGCCGCGACCAAAATTCAACCGCTCGTTCGAGATGTCCCCAAACAATCTGTCTCGTAGCAACCATCATACACAGAGAACTCCGCGCTCGTATGTATTTCCTTTTATAAAATTCTCGACCAGAGACTAACAGATTTTTGCTCGAACAGAGATATACAAAGAAATACGCCCGGATTCGAAGATAAGTTATTTCCTTGAAACGTGTGGAGGGTGCTGGCTGCAGAGAAAGTGGTGGTCCCTGGTCCCTTCGTTCTGGTACCGGGTCCAAGAGGTCCCATTGTATCGCATCATTCCCTGGCGACACGTTCGACAACTGTTACCGACCGTTTGGCGCCAGTCGTCTAGTGTTGATTCTAGGCCTCCGTAGATGTCGCCAGTATGCGGTTTTGTGAACTGTTCCGCCTCAATCTTAAAGAGATTTTAAGAAATAAGAAAAAATCATAAATGCGTAGAAGTTTCCATAATGTTTTAATAATTATCATAATTTTACAAAACACACTAATAAATAATACCACATTTCAGTCCACTTCACCAATCCTAGAGCTTTTTTCAAAAAAAATACACCTCACCACCGCGCGCCCCCCTGACCTACCCGATTGATTGATAAATGTTGTATTTAAGTTCGTTATTATCTATACCTGATGACGAGAGAGACTGCTCCTCTCGAAACTAAAGAAGTAATTTAATAACTCATATTGTGTGTGTATTACAAAGATAAAATAAAACATATTGTAAATTATAGATACTATAATTAAAATACACTTAATGGAGGTAGAACAGCCACTTACTCCAGGAACGGGATTCCACCACACATACATATTTTGAGTAAAGTGTAGGCATTGAAGCTGCAGCGAGCTAAATATGCAACAGGAGTAAATGAGTCCTGGATCACACGAAAAGCTCTCATGTATTCATTTCAGAGTTCACGAACTCTTAAATCCCGGTGTTTAACCATCCACCATTAGTCCACTAATTTTCTACTGCAAAACGCAACTCGTCGCACCTCTATAAAGTTTTCTATCCAGGAACTTTAAAAGCTTAGAAAAAAAACAGTACATTCATGAAGATAGGACCGCACTTTACGATGGGTGATCGAAAAAACCTCACAGAAATCTTTCCACAGTATTCTTGGCAGTTTTGAATACAAACTCATAAACAGACAAATATGAGTATTTATTAAGCGTATCATTATTTATATAATTAATACAAATGAACCTGGTTTTTATCACTTTTGTATTGAAAAATATCAACATGTTCCAAAGCCCGTGGACCCTTCATCAGGATACAATTGCATACTATTAAATGTATTATTTCAACACAAAAGTTGTAAAAACCAAGTCTCTTTTAGGTATTAATTATATTAATAATGTCAGTAAAAAAATATTTTGCTGTTTTTGAGGAAGAGGTGTTATTATTTGTTTATTTTTTATCATGAATATATTATATTATTAATATTTAAAGTGTTAACTTTGTGGTTAGACATTATAACAGATTGTTAGTTAACTTTGTAAAAACCACTACCAGATTTAAGGTCTACCGGATTCGAGACGTACCCGTCTCTTCGTCAGGACCAATACTACACCACTACATTCACAACACTTGCCTTTTGTTTAATTTAATGTTCACAAAATATGGGGTCACACCCACTTTAGACCCCGCCCCCTCTCACTCTCTTTCGGTAGATCCCTGATGGTTCATTAGGCTAATCAGTGCACGTTTGTCTCTGACAAGACTAACACGCATGTGATCAATTATTGGTGGAAGTGTAACAATACTATGGTTGAGGTTTGTAGTGTTGTGAATGTAGTTGACGAGTGTTGTGAAGAGACGGGACGTCTCGAAACCGGTAGACCCAAAATCTGGTAGGAATATATTAAATCCGCACGCAAATCGTTTGTTATGCTATGGAATGTGAGCTTTTTTCTCCAGTATGCCTTGATTTCCATTCATACTCGATACTGCAACAGATTTTGAAAATTAATTATTTTTTTACATAATTTGACATCTGTCAGATTTAAAAAGTAATCCGTAAAATTAATAAATAATTGACGAGCCGTTCTTTAATTTTGAATGGCTTAAAACCTTATTTAAAACCGTATTAGGAGACTGAGAGTGAAATAATTAGACTCCGGCTCTCCAGGAGTTGGGTCCTGGCTGGAAATCTCCACCGAGGATCATTTATCTTCCTTACGGACACTTTCCTTCTTTGTTTTACTATTGGAATCCGACTTCCTCTTGCAGACATAATTCCTTCCTGGAGGAGTTTACTGTTCAACCAGAAATTAATGAACTAAATACACAGAAATGATAAAAACTTTCAGGATGAAAACACATTTTTTTTACAAATTGTTTGCGCTAATTTCTTCCATAATTGGGTCAGTATAGTATTTAAGTATTTTATAAATTAAAAAAAAATCTAAAATGATAAATAATGATTTATTGTAATAGGTAGGTACATGGAGCAATAATTATATAGATATAAAGCGTTAAGAATTAAGTAAAGTTATTTCAGAATCAAGAGATGAAAGAGAGTGTGAATGTTTTGAACAAGATTTATTTGAAATACTCCATACAGTTATTATATTCAAGAGCACATTCATACTTGTGAAGTTGTAATTTATTTATCAGAACAGAGTTCTGTGAATGTTTTAAAACCAAATTACTTAATCAATTAGAAAGACATACAGAAAATCTCAGTCAGTGCACCACAAAACAGGGAGAAATGGAACATAGTAAAAGTATATAATGTACACTGTTATCTAGATATGTATAAGATTTTTATTGTATTTTAATATGTGTAAGCCGTAGAAATAAAATAAATAAATACTGTATGGAGTTTTAAAAACCAAATTAATTAATCAATTAGAAAGAAAGAAGAATGCAGAAAAATCTAGTTCACGAAAAAATATTTGGCTACTACCGGGATTCGAACCCGGGTCACCTCCTTTCCAGGGACGGTGCTCTAACCACTAAGCTATAGGAGCCTTGTATATTTCCGTGAATATATCGACCTTATATGTAATTCTCACTTTATTAATGGATTAATTTTTATTTTTTGTCCATTTTAGAGTCATCCACTTTTTTGATACGGGAGTTCAAATTTCAAGCTTTTCGTGAATTAGATTTTTCTGTATGTCTTTCTTATTAATTTCACAGAACTTTGTTCTGGAAAATAACAACTTCACAAATATGAATGTTCTTGAATATAATATCGATATATTCACGGAAATATACAAGGCTTCTATAGCTTAGTGGTTAGAGCGCGGCCCCGGAAAGGAGGTGACCCGGGTTCGAATCCCGGTAGTAGCCAAATCAAATACTTTTTCGTGAATTAGATTTTTCTGTATGTCTCTCTAATTGATTAATTAATTTGGTTTTAAAAACTTCACTGAACGTTGTTCTGAAAAATTACAACTTCACAAATATGAATGTGTTCTTGAATGAAAATAAATGACACTTTATTTCCTCGAGTCACCATAGATGTCGCCTTGGGGTGAATTAGCAATAACGCAAATAATATTTAACGCTTTTACACACAAGTGTTGCCCTTACACTACGCGCTGTGTACATAACCGATAGCTCGCGTCAAGTGCATTGTTCACTACTGTCTAGCGTAAAGCGGTCACGTAACTCTGTCTCTGATATCATTCACACGCACTTTTGGGGTTTATTACAACATTTCTTTGAAGTGCCATAACCAAAAAATCGATATGTAAAACGAGCAACATGATAGTTTTGCATCACACAATGTACATGTATAATATTTCATTCCAAAACTGAGGATTAAGTTCATAATTAGGCCGTCTTGTACGTAATCCCAACTTCTTTAAAAAGTATCTCTTCAAATCCCTTTATCAAATTATTATAGAATCTTTAATCTTTTCATTACGAACTTTAGCTCCAGCGAATTCTGAGAATATTTATCTCCCTCTGTACGGATAAGTTAGATCCCCCACAGCCTCGGGCGACTGGACCATTAGATTGTGATTGTAAGAATCTCTGTTTGCAGAGCTCGTCTTTCAAATTTACCCATCACTGTTTTTTGTATTATCATTACAAAATCATGTTTTTTTATAAGTTCCAATGTAGGGTAGAGTGGGGGATTTTTTTTACAGTAAAATATTTCCTATTATTAATATTTAAAGCATTAAATTTACGGTTAGACATTATAACAGAATGTTAGTTAACTTAGTAAAAACCACTTCCAGTAAAAACACTACATTACTATGTTCACAACACTATACAACACAACCATATTAATGTTAAACTTTCACCAATATTTATCACAAGCATGTTAATCTTGCCAGAGACAAGCATGCGTTAACTAGCCCACAGAACAATCAGGAATCTACGAGGGAGAGAGTGAGAGGAGGCGGGGTCTAAAGTGGGTGTTAACAAATCTTTTGTGAAAGTTAAATTGAACAAAGGGCTGTATGAAAAATTGATTTGGTTATTAATTAAAGGTACTTTATTATTCACCAATTCCCTAATGTAAAAAAATTCTATGTTATGTAATTTTAAACCTTAATTAATGGTATTTAATATTTATTTTCACATTATATTAGAGGGAAATCTCGCATTAACTAACATTCTGTTAAAATATTTCCAACTCTATTTTTTGCGTTCTGACATTCAATTTTCTCGTCATACGCATTTATAAATTCTACTCATATAAATACTTCATTACACGATATCCGTAGTTCTATTACCAGATGTTTGCTTGTCAAGTTATATTATATTAAAGTTTTTAATATAAAGGAAATGTATGGCGGGTTTGTGTGTTGGTGTTTGGGAGATGATGCCCACCCGTCTAGAAGAATCTTCTAACGACGGCATGTGACGTATGTGTATGAATGTCGCATGGTACGTGTGAGATGTATCGTCAAAGGAAAGATGAGTGATGCAGGGCGCAGACAATACTCACGGTTAACTGTGATATTTATTGGTAACAATTTACAGAAGCGGTGTTGAATACAGAAATATCTTTGTACCTACAGGCGAACGGAACTGGTTTAGCTGCACCGAGACCTGATTGGTGGGTGCGGGCTCCGTGCATGCGGCTAGAGTCGCGACGGCTCTGGACCGCCATAACTAATTATTAAATAAAATATTCTCATGTTTTTACGCCATCGCAGAATTTTCTGTGTAGATTCTGGGCAATTTATGATATCATGAAGGATTTTCTCATCAGTTTAGATTTTCTCCTTGTCTTCCAGAACTTCTTATAACCTCTTATGCAGGATCTGTTACATCTCTGGATGTCCGATGCATTTCTCAAAATATTATAATTTCCGGATTTTAATTGTATGAAGGATTTATTTTTCGGGATCGTTACTTTATCACATGTTACCCATATGAGATTATTTTTAAGATACGTCTGCAGATTTACATCTTCAATGCTTCATGTCGCTTCAGCATTGTTTCAGTGAGTATCCATGATTCCATTACTTACTTTCGGGAATTTTCTAGAACATTCTCCTTCCAGAACTTTCTAGAGCAGGTTTTTCCTGAACCTTCTAGACTCACCGACACAGTCGGCGCGCCTATTTTGAAACAATCTGAAGCATTTGCGGCCTTCCTATAACAAAATAATGTACTAGAAAGCACATTTTCGGCACCCACTCCCACCCACGCACAGCCACCCCCACCAAACTCGCATATTTTCGATGTGACACGAAGGGCTATCCACCACCATAATCACCGGTGGGTGGTTGTGGCTGGTTTCATTTATTTATGGAAGCGAGTCCCGTAATATTAATTAAGAAATAAATAAGAATAATTAAGAAATAAATAAGAGAAATAAATAAGAGAAACACACAAATAACAAATAATAAAACTGAAAAATTAAATGCTGGAACCTGGATTCGAACCATGGACAACGTGATACTCTCGATTACTCTCCGAATAAAAATGGAATAATAAGACGTCAAAGCTTCGTTTGATATTCTCGCAACAATCGATTACTCTCCAAATAAAAATGGAATAACATAAACAAGTGAATTAATAATTCAAAGATAAACATATAACTATCAAATATTGACGACTTATTAAGTAGCTGGGATAATGAAATTGGTATCACGTTGTCCGCGTAAGACAAAGGTCCGTGGTTCGAATCCAGGTTCCAGCATTTAATTTTTCAGTTTTATTATTTGATATTTATGTGTTTCTCTTAATTTCATTTATTTATTTCTTAATAAATAAATAAATAAATATATATACATATATTATATTATATATAATATATATATATATAGATATATATTAATATATTTCATATATATATTTGATGTTCTAGGCAAATTTACTGTCCGCCGTCATTATCTAATTAAAGATTACGTATCGTCTGCGTGCTAAAGATTATTTTTCTTCTTCCCACTTATTACCCACCCTTATTCTGTTTCATATAGAGCCTTCACACATTTTTTTATGCAGAGAGCATTAGTGAAATACAACCCTGTCTGTCGCATCCACTTATTTCCTATTACCAATTCTATATATTCTAAAACACGACCCCGGGAGCCTAAAATTAAGGTAGAAATCGAGTTATTTTTTTGCAAGTGGTTGATTATTTTAATATGTCACGAAGTTCGTAGTTCAAAGAGGGGTCTGTATTTCCCCGCAACGCACCGGTAAGGTTAAGCTCGCAGTTTACATTATCTAAATGAAGTCCTTCTTCAAGCACGCGGCCTCTTTGTCGAGATGAATAGTGAAGATGTTCCCTTTCAACTTTTTGTATTAGTTTCCCAAGTCCGAGAGCGCCCGCCCCTCCCCCTGGCTGGGAAGACAGGTCGCGTAGTCAGGTGGACCGTCGCTTTTTCTGTGAGATTGGTCCTCCCCAGCATCCAATCCAAGTTTATTGCTGTTTCAATGGATAATGCTCGAACTTTGATGTGTTGGAGATCTCGCCACTTCGGCGTGAGATCACGACCGAGATTATGTACTTGCAAAAGGGAAATGGTTCGGAAACTAAACTGAATAGATTCGGGTTATATTTCTAATCATAATAAATAGCATTTATCACAGTTTTAGCGTTTTATGATACCTGGAATGTTGGAATACAGAAGCGAAAACGAGCAATTTATTTTTATGTCGATTATGCAGCGTAGAAAGCAAATATTGTTAAGATTAAAGTAAGTGATGTGTACGTGATGTTATGATGAATGTGAAGAGAAAATCAATGTATTTATTAATTAAGACAAAGCACCTTGTATTGTGTAAGAAAAAAAATGGGTCAAAGATGATATTTTTCAAATTCGTGTTAAGAAATTTAAAAAAAAAGAAAAAAAAAATTAAAAAAAGAAAGAAAAAAATAAAAAGAAAAAGTAAGAAAGAAAATAAAAAAAATATACAAAATAAGAAAAAAAAAAAAAGAAACGAAAAAACATGAAATACTTCAAAAAAAAGAAATAATGTGAATGTTATGTAACCGAAAGAGAAATCTGTTTCAGTCAACGTTTAGTCAACAAGGGTAAAACAGGGCCTAAAGTCTAAATTATGAGTCGAAAATACCCCAACATCAAGGTCCTTTTTTCTGATCAGAAAGGTCGTAAAAACACGAAATAATACCCCAGAAGATTCAGAGAGGCCGTGAAAACCTAAGAACATTTTCATTATCCTTTTATCAATAGTTATGTAGATAAACTACAACGACAACAAACTTGCATTTTTATCAGTATCTATAACATTTTTTTAAAATCTTTTATTTCCATGACTATTAATATTGCAAAATTTTCCTGAACCTGTAAATTCGTGGACGTGCTTTAATACACCCTGTATTTTTATATATAAGACAATATTACAGATTGTTTCTTCTGTAAAGCGTTCCACCGTTTAAAAATTCGTAAAATGGACTATCGTGAAAGAAATTTATTTTGGAATATAAAAAATAAACCCATAAAAACCAAGTTTTTATTATACTCCCTTTCTTTGTAAAATATAACAACAATTAAATACGAATTAAAACATTTAACATAATTATTCCATATATAACATAATATTCCATATATAACTTTTTAATATTTTGATCTATACTTCGATTTTTAAATATTGTTTTTGTTTTCCTGATGAAGAAGCCATTGGTTTCGAAACATGTTGATTTTTTTCAATAAATAAGTGGTTTAAACAAAGTTAATTTATATTAATTATAATTATGTTACCACATAAATTTGCTACATTTGAAGAAGAAGAAAACATTTAACATAACACTAAACTTACAGTAATTTAATCAATATATATATATATATATAAAGAAACCTGTGTTTCCCTATTCGCCAAGTTTTCTCCACAACCAACCACCGGTGGTTATGGTGGTGGATAGCCCTTGGTGTCACATCGAAAATATGCGAGTTTGGTGGGGGTGGCTGAGCGTGGGTGGGAGTGGGTGCCGAAAATGCGCTTTCTAGCACATTGTTTTGTTATGGGAAGTTTTCAAAATAGGCGCGCCGACTGTGTCGGTGAGTCTAGAAGGTTCCGGAAAAACCTGCTCTAGAAAGTTCTGGAAGGAGAAGGTTCTAGAAAATTCCCGAAAGTTCTATAAGGTTCTAAACTGAGTGGCGGAATGTTTCGGTGTGTCTAGAAGGTTCCTGTACATTCAATAAATTTCTTGAAAGTTCTGGAAGGAGAATCCTAGAAGTTTCGCGAAAGTTCTATGACGATCCAAAAAGTGTACTAAAAATCTACGCGTGCGAAGCCGCGTGGGCACAGTAAGTATATTTCTAATATGTCAGATGTTTTGAGCTTTGATAAGACACTTCATGCTTTGAAGATTAAATTCTATAAAATGATTGGTAGTGAAGTACCTATTATGTATACCGAGAGTAATACAAATTTTGAAAATATTCCGCGACGTTATCGGGCCGCCGTTGCTAATCAAACTTTTCTAATGATTCCAATTTGAAAAAACCAATAAAATTTCTATAAATCCGAAATTTTACTATAATTATTATTTTTTTTTAACAAAAATTTGATAGATCTTCTTGATCGTCGCCACGAGACTGCTTGCAAAGTTTCAGCTCGATTGGATAACGGGAAAAGGGTCAAAAATCTATCCAAATTTTTTTTGACGGCAAGCCGGCAAGCAAGCAAGCAGCCGAGTTAAAATACACACTTCGAAGTCGCTTATTTACATAACTATTGATGTCATGACATTTTAGAGCCATAATTTAGACATAAATCTACCTGTAAGATTCGTGGAGTAGCTCTGTTACACCCTGTATATTTATATCTAACATAATCTTCCAGATTTTTTTCTTCCCCTTTACCTTCTGTTTTTGATATTGCGAGAAATAAAAAGGATATTTTTTGCAGGGCGTAAATGTACATTTGAAATATTTAGGGGTCGTCTGTGAAAAGGGTCGGGTAACTCCTCGGGGGTTATGGAGGCTCGAGCGAAGACGCCGAGACAAGGAGAAATGTCAAATTTAATATAAACTTTTTTGTAGCAGGATTACGAAATCGAAAAAGATAATCTCGAAAAATGGACCATTTATTTATTTGTCAATTTACTGCGAATGTACACGTGTACGAGCTGTGAGAGAGGATTGTTGGAATCTGGATCTAGGTGATTATTCTTAATTAATTGATTTATTATTTATTAATATTTAAAAAAATGAGGGTACATACAGCACTGTTTTATTACACTATATATTTATTTTGAATTATTAGAACGTTTTCGGGATTTCTCCCATTGTCAATAACAACACGTTTATAACTAATTTTAAAATAATTCGAGACAGTATTTATAGGGATTGGGTGGGTGTAATGGTGGTGGAGGTCGGGGGCGGGGTTAGAATGGATAGGAGTGGAGAGGTTGTGAGTGGTATCTGGATGTTAATTATATTTCTATTATTTATTTCTAAGATCCCCAAGATGTCCGTTCTTCTTCCTTTACTGCACCCATATAACAATTTCGAATCAAACTTATGTCCCTCCATTCTGGCATGCTCTGCCATTTCTGATTTTAAACTAAAGTTTTTAACGGCTCTTTTATGCTCTTCTAGTCTTAGAAAAGATCCTTATAAATACTGCCTCGAATTATTTTTAATTTAGTTGTAAACGTGTTGTTATTGACAATGGGAGAAATCCTGAAAACGTTCTAACAATTCAAAATAAATATATAGTGGAATAAAACAGTGTTGTGTTTACCCTCATTTTATTAAATATTAAAAATGAATTTCCACAAAGTTACAAACAAAAAACTTGAACATTTATTATTTATTGTTTAATTATCATTAAATTAAGATTATAATAATCCCATTTGAAGGTGTAATAGAGCTACCGTTACGGGATCATTGTTGTGGGACGCTAATGAAACACTAAATACTATTTAAACTTTGTTTAATACGTATGGTCATTGGAAAAATCAGAAAGAATCACACGTAATCGATCATTTTACAGCATTCTACACCTTTTACACTAAATTGGAAATTACTAGAAGGATCTGATATAGTCTCCTTAATTCTAGAAGCGACATGAACACTGGCCTCTATAAATACGGAGGTGCCGCGCTGCGCTATTAGAGTTGTTGTGACGTTTCTGTGAATACAAATATAAAAGCAAACTATGTTGCGGCGTTTCAGTATGTCTAGCGCTTGTGTGACCAGCGACATTAATAAAGTAAGTACCTACTGACGTGTGAAAAGTGTTCCATAGCAATCAGAGCGATACAAACCAGTGAATCAGAATTTATAGATAACGTGGAAGGTTTTAAAGTGACTGTTGCGAAATTAAGTGCGAATTTAAGAACTGAATGAACTTGAATTTCTTGAACTAATTAATAAATCGATTATAAATTATTTCCAGTGTTAAGTGACTTTCACTGTCATTAACCGAAACACGGCTGTCTATTAGCTTAACGGTATATTTTTCTTCTTGTGCAACATAAACGACCTATCTAATGACACTTCTTTTACATAGTTTGTTACTCCCTTTCTTTTTGCTCGTAGCGTCTGCTTGTCTGCCAAAAAAACTTTGGATCGATTTGTAACACTTTTTCTGTGATCCAATCGAGCTGGAACTTGGCAGGCAGACTGGTGGCGACGATAAAAATGATCTAAAAAATTTTCGTTTAAATTTTTTTTAATAATGATAGCATAATTTTGGATTTTTCGAAATTTTAACGATTTATGTATTATAATTATTAACTTTTTAATATTTTGATCTATAGTTCGATTTTTAAATATTATTTTTGTTTTCCTGATGAAGAAGCCATTGGCTTTAAAACATGTTGATTTTTTTCAATAAATAAGTGGTTTAAACAAAGTTAATTTATATTAATTATAATTATGTTACCACAAAATAAATTTGCTACATTTGAAGAAGAAGATTTATATATTGTTTAATTTTTGAACCCGATGCGTGAAGAAGGCGCGTAACCTTTTTCAATGAGAAAGAGAGTATAATAAAAACTTTTTTTTATGGGTTAGTTTTTTATTTAAGGATTTTGCAAAATATTAAACTGATTCATTGCTGGTATTGGTATATCCTTATTCGGGTGTTATATCCTCTACAAAACTTTATACTTCTCCCTCATCTCATTTCAAGTGAGGAATTGCTTTGTCTTTATGTTCGTTTAAGTTAAAAAAATTTTAAAAAATCCTGTCTTGCAAAACACTGTTTAAAAATGTTTTCGATTGAAACGCTTCTGTGGTATTTATTCGGCAGGCGATACAGATTGTGCAATATTGTACGAGTTACTTACATTCTTGGTGGAACGTTGCATAAGAGAGATAGCGGCTAGTTTCAACATCAAGAGACTATGTTTACTAGCAATATTGACCTAGGGTGCTGGCCCTAGAGCGGTTGTTCTATGCATGTTGCAGAATTGCTTCTATGATAATATATACATACAAATATTGTTATAGTCGTACGAGGTGGACATCATTCTTGATTGTCAGTAATGCTGATGTTAGGTATATTGAACACGCCCATATTGATACTTCTAATATACATTATCTTTATATATATATTGTAGGTATTTCGTTTATATTTTAAGTAGAAGCATTTTCTTTTCAAAGCAAGAAAACACTTTGTGGCTTGACATTATAAGACATTTAAGAATAAATTAAATACTATGTTTTAGACCACTTTATTGCTATATATTTGTCAACTAGTTTCGGTTGGACTCAACCTTCTTCAGGACAATTGTAATAAAGAGTAATCTAGGTACAGAAATTTATAAAGGAGGAAAGAAAAAGAGAGAGGGACAGAGTGACAACTAGGTGGGGGGGAGGGAAGGGGAGGAGTTAACTGAAGATTTGCAACTGCGACTCAACAATCTAGAAGCATTCGAAATTAAAAAAGCTTTCAATAATAATAGTCAAATGATAAATAAACAAATAAATTTATTTAATAGTCCGATTTTAAAGCTGTTCCCTCTATCTTCAGTTAACTCCTCTCCTTCCCTCCCCACCACTAGTTGACACTCTGTCCCTCTCTCTTTTTCTTTCCTCCTTTATAAATTTCTGTACCTAGATTAGTCTATATTACAATTGTCCTGAAGAAGGTTGAGTCCAACCGAAACTAGTTGACAAATATATAGCAATAAAGTGGTTCAAAACATAGTATTTAATTTATTCTTAAATGTCTTAGAAGTATTTTTTTGTATTCTATTAGTGAATT
Organism: Agrypnia vestita; assembly: GCA_016648135.1. Lineage (NCBI taxonomy): Eukaryota > Metazoa > Arthropoda > Insecta > Trichoptera > Phryganeidae > Agrypnia > Agrypnia vestita. The sequence continues at coordinate 41,960 of JADDOH010009393.1, forward strand.
TCACACTACATTGTTAACTGCATCTTAAAATATTGTCAATGAACCAAGGAGAACCATACAATCAAGTAATTACACGTCTACAAGCGGGCGTCAAATGTTTTAGAATCATTAAAAATTCGCGAAATTACATATCAATATATATATTTATGTTAATATGAAGGTTTTCACGGGTGTTAGAAATGTTAGTATTCATTTCTTCGGGGGTAACCCGCGTCAAAATATGGTGCTCAATTTAGATTTTGACTTACCAGACCTCACTTGGTAATAAGCTTCCGATACGAACGGACGTGCTCGCACTGCCCCTCGTGATGTAAATTTACTAACAAGACACCCTGAAGATGACTGTTGTGATTCAGGCGAAACGTCGGTTGATGAATGGTCCTTCTGAGGACCAGATTTTGACGCGGGTTACCCCCAAAGAAATTAATACTAACATATATATATATAAAAAGAAACCCGTGTTTCCCTACCCGCCAAGTTTTCTCCACAACCAGCCACAACCACCCACCGGTGGTTATGGTGGTGGATAGCCCTTGCTGTCACATTGAAAATGTGCGAGTTTGGTGGGGGTGGCTATGCGTGGGTGAGAGTGGGTGACGAAAATATGCATTCTAGCATATTGTTTTGTTATGGGAAGGCAACAAATGCTTCAGATTGTTTTAAAATAGGCGCGCCGACTGCGTCGGTGAGTCTAGAAAGTTCCGAAAAAACCAGCTCTAGAAAGTTTCCGAAGGAGAAGGTTTTAGAAAATTCCTGAAAGCTCTATAAGGTTCTAAACTGAGTGGCGGAATGTGTCGGTGTGTCTAGAAGGTTTCTGTACATTCGAATTTCTTGAAAGTTCTGGAAGGAGAAAATTCTAGAAGTTTCGCGAAAGTTCTATGACGATCCAAACAGTGTTCTGAAATCTACGCGTGCGAAGCCGCGCGGGCACAGCTAGTTTTTATATAAATGGCGATAAAACCGCTATATAAGTCAGTTTGTTGTGAAAATTTTGCGATTCCATAGAACGCTGCTGACTAGTGCGAATTACAAGCGGTCAGTGGAATAAATTAAGGCGTTTGACAGCAATCAGTGTGATAAGAGATAGTGTAGTAAACTGTTCACAGATGTGCGAATATTCTAGAAGACGAGTATGGATGGACAGCGTAGTGTTCACAGTGTCAGATTAAATTGGGGTCTGCGGTCTTTTGAGGATAAAATAAAATTGTAATAAATTATAATTATTTTTGTCTCCTACTATACAGGGTTATTTGTAAAATATAAATAACCTCGCAGGACTATATTCATGCCTTGATTATGAGTCGAAAATGTACAAGCTAATATCAATAGTTAAGGAGATATGCGACATCAAAGTTTGCATTTTTTTTCAATATTTCTGACTTATTTTTTCTAAAACGTTAGACTATCATTACAATAACTTATATCGAATAAAAAAAATTCATTCCCTTTAGTACAAAACACATATAAAAATAAAAACCTTCGAATTCCAATTGGAAAACATTCCAGTTGGAATTTTTTCGGGGTTTTTATCATTTTATTTAACTTGTATTGAAACGAATGAATTTTTCGTAATTGATATGAGTTACTGTAATGATAGTCTAACGTTTTGCAAAAAATAAGTCAGAAATATTGAAAAAAAATGCAAAATTTGATGTCGCATATCTCCTTAACTATTGATATTAGGTCATAATAGCTTGAACATTTTCGACTTTTGCATTTTTGTTGCAGTTTTTTTGGGGAATCAGCGTTTATCGTTTTGCCTATTTTTGTTTTAATAAATATCATGAGTTTTATAATAATACAATTGTAAATTTGAAGAGTAAAAATTCTTATATGAAACCTCCAAAATATTTTACTGCAATTTAAAAAAGGCCAAGTTTACTAACAGAGTTGTCTTCTTCTAGATTTAATAAAAATATGCAGAGTAATTAATCAATAATTTAAATGCAAATGTTGCATGGAAATTCAGGATGACTGTGTTTGCATCTCAATCCGGTGCATCTCATTCGATTTGTTGTATTGCCATTTTTATGTCGATTTGTTGTATTATATTGAGAGAAAGTATTGCTTGGAAATATGTGCATGTGCCTAAAAGGCATAAGACTAATATGCAGTAACTAGGTACCAATATCTTACCATACTTACATACTTAAAAAAATGTGTAATTCATAATTTTTGATTTATTGATCAAATACTTTTGTAATTGATTATCCCTCACCACACACAAGAACCTTGATGCTTTTTGGTGAGATACAACATATATAAAAATTTGATTATGAACATCTATTGGTCTACATTATCATAATAAGCGGAAGGGGTGGGGGGTCTAAGGCTGTATATATATACTACAAATATTCGTATTATAAATGTTCAAAGTTTTTTTCTGAAACATTGTGGAAATCATTTTATCATCATGTATTTAATATGAATCTAATTGAAAGACTGAGCTTAGAAATTCATAATAATAAAGTAAATAATAAAAATATAATTAACATTCAAATACCACCCAAAACCTCTCCATTCTTATGCATTCTAACCCCGACGCCTACCCCACCACCATTACGTACATCCAATCCCTATAAATACTGTCTACAATTGTTTTTAATTTAGTCGAAAATATGTTGAGAGTGATCTTGAAAACATTTTAAAAATTAAATAATATATATATTGAAAAAAAAACAGTGTTTATCAATTCGATTTAATACACTATTCATATTATATTTACTTTGTATAATATTATAGGTAATTCAAAATGTTATGTCTACTAATGATGTTGAAAGAAGAAATTTATTATTAAAAAAATTAGTAATTTAATAAATAAAAAATAAACACAAATAAATAATATTTACTTGTATAATATTATAGGTAATTCAAAATGTTATGTCTACTAATGATGTTGAAAGAAGAAATTTATTATTAAAAAAATTAGTAATTTAATAAATAAAAAATAAACACAAATAAATAATATCCTCGGTAACGGACACGTACGCGGGGCGGACGGGCGCACTATTTCGCACGTGGTTTTGAACCAAATTAGAGTGTTCTGTGAGAGAAGACCTCAGTACTATGAAAACCGAGCGAAACAGCTAACCAGAGCAGACTGAATTAGTGACTTAGCTTAGGAATATTGAAAAATTGTATTTGCAGGTTTGAATTCACACAGGTAATTTATAATAATCTAACGAAATTTTTTTTAAGGAGTTAAGATTGTTATTACGGTCGTTAGACATATTTAACTGTAATTTCGGATATTTTATATGCACCGTACGTATTACCGAGAAGCGAATCTCGACGTTTCGTTAGATACTTATCCAACGCCATCAGGAGAACCCGCGGAGGTGGAGATTGGACTGATTAGGTGCTGCTTTCTAGGGCGTAAATTGTATGCACTTTGTTGTGGAGTGTTCTCTTCTTCTACAATAGAGGTCGCCAGTGTGCAATATGTACTAGTTACATCGGCGGATTTTACTGCGACTTCTTCTCTCAAGGATTGAATCAGTGTCGTTAGAACAGGGCGCCAAATACTTGATAGTTTGTAACTGTCATCTCTATTGAAGTTGGGATGTTTGTATTGTAATCTACAAAGTTGTTAAACAAATTGAAAATTTTTTTTTTCAGTTTAAGGCAATGCTTTTACAGTCCGATGTCTACGAGGTTTGTTAAATTTATCTTTATTATCATTGCCTTGTATGTGTTGTCCTATAATTGTATATACTCATTTGCATTTTTTCTATTGCCACGTATTTATGTCTCTTTACTCCCTTCATATTAACTCGTGGCGTCTGCTTGCTTGCTTGCCGGCTTGCCGTCGAAAAAACTTTGGATCGATTTTTGACCCTTTTCCCGTGATCCAATTGAGCTGAAACCTTGCAAGCAGACTTGTAGCGACGATCAAGAAGATCCATCAAATTTTCGTTAAAAAATAATAATAATTATAGTATAATTTTGGATTTTTCAAATTTTTAATAGTTTTTTCACAAAGCTTGAAGTGTCTTATCAAAGCTCAAAAAATCTGACATTTTAGAAATATATTAAATTACTGTAAGTTTAGTGTTATGTTACATGTTTTAATTCGTCTTTAATTGTTGTTATATTTTACAAAGAAAGGGAGTACAATAAAAACTTTTTATGGGTTAGTTTTTTCTAACACTTAGGTAACACAATTAACACTTTTTCTCGCTGGCGCTGGGTATGAACCCGGTAGCAGTCACTGGCCAAGTAAGCTTTCAAGGCATGTAACGCGTTTTTATTTATTTAAATAAGAATATATTTTCACAGCATCCCGCCCGCTGTAGTACGGTCTACCAACGTCGGCGTTACGGGAATCGATGAAGATTGAGAAATGTTTACTTCGTGACTGTTTTGAATGTGCGAATCCGTTTCAGGCCGGGCGTATTATTTTACTACTTCCTGTGAAGGGGACGATTTCAAAATCGTAAAAGTGGCGTATTGGATCCCAATCGGAAGCCTTGCCCCTTTTTATTCCGTTATATATGTAAATGTGTCCCTACATAAAATACCCATAAGACCAAAAGTTTTTTTTTTCATATATATTTTTTTATATTTATTAAATTATACGAACGAGTTTGTGTATTTGGGAGGTATGTTTAGTAGAGACGCCAAGGCTGAGAATGATATCGAAAGGAGAGCGACTGTGGGAAACAAAGTTAATGGTGCTCTGAATGCAATCATGGCCAATAAGAATCTGTGAAAGGAAGCAAGACTAGCGGTACATAATGGCGTTCTAGTGCCAGCCCTAATGTATGGAAGTGAAGCCTGGAATTGGCAAAAGAGGAATGAAAGTAGACGGAATGCGGTGGAAATGCGGACACTTAGACGCTTGTGCGGAAAATCTTTGGTCGATAGAGTAAGGAGTGAACAAATTAGACGTGAATGCAATGCTGACTGTAGTGTGGTAGATAGAAAAAAGAAAGGAGTGCTGAGATGGTTTGGTCATGTGGAATGTATGAACGAGTAAAGGATGGTTAGGAAAATATACGAGGCGAGTGTTGAAGGCAACAGAAATAGAGGGCGTCCGCGAAAGACCTGGCACGATCAGATACAACAAGTGTTTGAGTATGGCCCTGTTAAAAGCTGCAAAAACCGTAGAACTTGTATGAGAAGATGTATGAATGTGGCCGAAGCAAAAGTGGTGTGCCAGGATAAAAGAAGTTGCCGTTAATCCTCTCTGTCTATCCCTGCGGGGAAATGGCGTGATGGTTAGTTAGTTAGTTTAGTTATTAAATTATACATATGCCAAACTACACAGCAGTTTTACGGCATGGTTGGGTACATCTGGTAGTGGTTTTATTAAGTTAACTAACATTCTGTTAAACACATTTAAAGTCATAGCAATAACTAAATATATATCTTAACTCGTCCAATTGATTTGATGAAATGAGCCATTGAAAACAATTCTGTTACTTAAAACAGATGTTCGCCATTTACGATACTGAATCACAGGGTACAGGGCTCGGTAGCGAACCCTGCGGAACGCCTTAAAATACCAAACGGCTTTCTCGAAAATGATCCAAACATTGCCCCCAGCCAAATAAGAGAGCTGGTCACTTGCGATCTTGTTAGCCCCAAGGCATGCGAGCAGTTTATCACCCGGTGATCACCCGTTCCATCATTTTAGACGGAACGGAGGTGATAGCGCTGGGGCGGTAATCTGTCGGGTTGGAATGGTCATCCCTTTTCAGAATAGGATGAATTACCTCTTTTTTCCAGGCCATTGGAGTGGTCCCGCATTTGAGAGACGCTCCGAACAATTTTGTGGGAATATTCATTTGTCTAGGGGATATCGAATCGTAAAAATCCTGAAAATAGTAAATCTTTGATTACAACTTTGATAAGAGAGAATAGGTAGGCTAATTAAGTACCTAAGTGCACCAACGTGCACTCACTGTTGAAGGTGGGGCCTGTTTAGCTGGAAAAATTACTTCAAAAATTTTATTCAAATATTACCCGCTTTAACATAGATTCTCCTAACGAAGAATAATATAATAATTTAGAATGTACATTGTATCATCATCATCACTCTTGGCACTACATCTCGGTCAAAGGGAGTGTAATAAAATCTTTGCTTTTATGAGTTACTTTTTTTTGAGAATAAATTATGTCGGCGTTACAAATTTTATTTTATTAAATAAATTAAGTCACCTCTTGATGTTAATTATTTTTAAATAACATTTTTCATGTCTGGAGTGATTCCCGTGTTATCGGTGGATTATACCCGTCTGTTACGACTTAATAATTTATTCAAACCGATTATGTACACACCATAAGTCTTAGCATTAGCAACCGGCAAGTGTACTCATGGCCCATATCTACAGATTAGATATTTATGAGATTTTCTACTCGAGAGAATCTCTGTTCCGCCGCTCACTCTACGCTTGTTAAACGTCTAAGAAAAGTTATGAAACTTTAGTAGAGATGATGTATTCTGACATTTTTTGGTGAGTTTAAACTTAATAATTAAATAATACATAAGTGAGATAATATACAAACAACAAAATATCAAACGTATATAAATTCATTCATATCAAAGGTGTGGGAGAATCCTGCTTCGGAAAACCCCTTCAGACACGTGGAATATATCAATACTCAAATCGATTTTGTTCAGCATAGCTGTAGCTCTTCCAACAGGCATAACCATCGGCAGGTTGGTCCTTTATAATGGAATGTGAAACAAAATATGCTGACAATGTCTAAGTATTATCAGGAACATACAAACCAATGCTCTGCATAATTTCAGTATTGTCGACCATACCACGCAACAATCGATAAAAATGTGTAATCAAGTACACATTCCTTCTAGTCTTGGAGAAACTCAGTAATGTAAAGAGTAAAGCCAAGTATAATGCCCGTACTCTCTCATGTAGAGATATCTCAGAAACTTATTTTGGACTTTCTCCACCATGAGAGAGTACTTGCTCTCGTGTGGCCCCCAGATCTACGATCAAAAAACATCACTGAAAATCAAATACTCCTGACGTTTAATCTGTCAAATCGAACGTTGGCAACTGAATTCTTGAATCGGCACTGCAATTTATCCCAACTGCCTCTGTGAGATTTATCTCGCTTTGTGGAGGCTGCCCGATTTGATAATATGTAATATTCTGCCACAGTCCAGCCGAATTGCGATGTAATATTAATCAATCCGAAATGACGTTCCGATTAATAATTGTTCGGTCAGAGCTTCAGAACACACATCAAGAGAATTATCCATTTGATGTGCTGAACGCATCGATGATCATCGCTCTGTACAGAGCCATCTGGTTACAGAGGAGCCAGCTGTCATGAACAGAGGGGTGGGGGTTGTTTTCCGGATTACCGGATCTAACCGGAAGCAGATCATTTTCGTTTGCAGACCAAATGAACAGACATATACTAACGTGGGTATATAATATAATCATATACATGTGTACGCAGTAGGGTGAACCTGTATTAATTATTGATATGATTTTCTGTCAATTAATGTATATTATGGATGTCTCACAGAGACGAAACTGTATTTTATTATTATTATGGAAAGTAGGTATAGAAGTCATTTATGGTGTATATCGGACTTACGACCGGTCGTATGGTAGCCTTAAGTTATGGTGTCATGGTGGAAATGGCGAACGTTACATATGTGTAAAGTGATCACTTAAGCCTTCCATACGATCGGTCGTAAGTCCGATGTACACCATAAATTACTTCTATACCTACTTTCCCATAATAATAATAATAATAATAATAAAATACAGTTTCGTCTCTGCGAGACATCCATAATATACATTAATTGATTAATGATGTCTCTGTGACATGAAATCCAGTACTAACGTTCTGAAAGATTTGAAAAAACTCAAAAATATTCTGATGTTCTGTCCTTTATTACTCCCTTTATATTAATTAACTCGTGGCGTCTGCTTGCTTGACGAAAAAACTTTAGATCGATTTTAAACTATTTTCCCGTGATCCAATCGAGCTGAAACTTTGCAAGTAGACTCGAGGTGACGATCAAGAAGATCTATAAAATTTTCGTTAAAAAAATTAATAATTGTAGTATAATTTTGGATTTTTAGAAATTTTTCATGGTTTTTTCAAATTGGAATCATTACAGAAAAGTTTGCGGCGGCCTGATGAAGTCACGGAATATTTAAAATTTAAATTACTTCATCTCTATAATAGATACTTCACTACGAAAATGAAAATTTTCTGACAATTGGTTCACAGATGACAGGAACATTCGGTTTTTGGAAAGAAATCAAATAATGATATTTCTTTTAGATTTCTGCAACATTACTCAAATCTGATTTAGACTTATTTTATCATAATAACTAATTTCTTTTAACTCGTAGCGTCTGCTTGTTTGCTTTGCCTGTCGAAAAAACTTTGGATCGATTTTTAACCCTTTTCCAGTTATCCAATGGAGTGAAACTTTGCAGACAGACTCGTGGCAACGATAAAAATGATTTAACAAATTTTCGTTTAAAAAAATTTAATGATTGTAGTATAATTTTGGATTTTTTGAATTTTTTTATAAATCCCTTGCGTAGCGTCGCCCGACTCGAGCCCAACGCGTGGGATAAGCTCCAAAACTGTTTCAACTAGTAAATGAGAAAGGGAGTATAATAAAAACTTGTTTTTTATGGGTTATTTTTTGTATTGTTGATATAGTAATTGAAAGAAAAAATGTAAGCCAGAATAAATATACCCTGAGGTATTTTATTTATTTATTTATTTATTTACTTACTAGGCTCTTACAAACAGATAAGTAAAGTGTACATTTCAAGAATATATAGTTTAAAGAAAAAAATAATAACATATAAAAATAATAATGATATAAAGTGGAAAGAAAATACTTAAAATACATGTACAATATATAAAGATAAATATAATATAAATTAAAAAGCAAGTATATAACAAGCAAAATCATAAAGAAAACATAATATAAAATAAATTCAAAAACAAAAAAAGTAATAATATAGAGTGAAAAGCAATAACACAAGTTTAGCAAGTCATAATATAATAAAAAATTTACATAACAGTTAGTTATCTTACTCAACTAACAATCAAAACAAATGCAAATCAATTATTTTAGTCCAATTAGATAAATACTAGAAATCTTTCAATACACCTTTTAAAATATGAATGAATACTTATAAAGTTATTGGCAAAGACGTCAAGTTGCTCGTATCTGTTTGCTAGTCTAGGAAGCCTTTGCGTTGAGGATTGCAACAGGTATATATATATATATAAAATAGATTTTATAGATGCATTTGGCTTTAACATTGCAAATATTATTCACGATGATCATTTTAATTTGGTGAAAAATATAAACTACGTTACCTCTGAGTGAGATTAATAATAATTATATATTTTAATGCTTAAGTTTCGAAAGTAACATGATCTTTCGACATGTAAAGTATTATAAGTTCACCTGTTGATGAGAGAGTGTATTTCTAGAAACTTAAGAAATAAAATATAAAATTATTATTAAACTCACGTAGATGTAACATAGTTTAAGTTTTTCACCCTATTTAGTAATCATCAAATATTAACATATTCCAAAAAATGAAGACATGATATCACAGACGAAAAATAGAATAAATTCATAATCTTTTACTAAATCTACCAAGACGTTACGCTACGCTAGATGCGGGCTATTCTAGCCAGAACCTCAAATGATCAAAATTAATTACACAGAAATGATTTTTATACTAATTCATGCATTGCAGCACATATTCCTTTTTACTCCCTTTATATTAACTCGTGGCGACTGCTTGCTTGCTTACCGGCTTGCCGTCAAAAAAAACTTTGGATCGATTTTTGACCCTTTTCCCGTGATCCAATCGAGCTGAAACTTGGCAAGTAGACTCGCGGCGACGATCAAAAAGATCTGTCAAATTGTCGTTAAAATAAATTAATAATTAAAGTATAATTTCGGATTTTTATAAATTTCATTGGTTTTTTCAGATTGGAATCATTAGAAAAGTTTAATTAGCAACGGCGGCCCGATAACGTCGCGGAATATTTTCTAAATTTGAATTACTCCGTCGGTATACATAATAGGTACTTCACTACGGATGTCGAAAATCTAAATTGACTGAAAAATGTTTTTAGAGTTTAATCTTCAAATCATGAAGTGTCTTATCAAAGCTCAAAACATCTGACATTTTAGAAATTACTGTAAGTTTAGTGTTACGTTGTATGTTTTAATTCGTCTTTAATTATTGTTATATTTTACAAAGAAAGGGAGTATAATAAAAACTTGATTTTTATGGGTTCCTTTTTTTATTTTTCATTTATTGGTTTTCTTACAGCCATATAATTAATAAAGCTTTAAAAAAACAATTATTGATGTACAGAGCCTTGGGCCAATTACAAGAAAACACATATATACAAGAATATTAAACCAGGATCGATAAAAATACAAGAAAAAATAGTGAGTTTGTGTGAGTGTGTATTTGTGTTTTTTAATGTGTCCGTGTGTGTATGCGTTTTTATGTGTTCGTGTGTGTATTCACGTGTGTGGGAAAAAAAATGTCATCGCTGGGTTTATACGTAAGGGATGTTGTAAACTGCTCAAAACTTAAATTATATCGTGATCTGCAAAGGACGTGTCATAGGTATCTAGAACTCTGTTAATAATACAGTTTTTACCGTAGTTTGTTCTCCAATGATTTAAGTGGAAAAGGCGTGGTGCTCTTGTTCGTCTCTGCGGGACATTAAAGTGTATCGAATTTAAAATTTCAGGTGAATCTACGCGACTATTCAGAATTTTGTACTTTAATAATTTACGTGTTTTTAAAATTCACGCGGATTATACGGCTGGTTTATGTATTAATGGCGCTCATCACAAAGTAGTAACCAAGTGCATAAATACTGAATTTGTGTTTCAAAGTAATAAAATAATTAATTCACGGAGCGTCGTAAAATTTCACCATTTTGTGAAATTTTTACGATGTGTAAAAAGCTTAGCTTAGTTAATACATTACACAGCTCGCAGCCGGAATCCACTCGAAATTCGCGCAAAGTTTAATGTCGCCTACATTTTTGATAAAGGCAATTTTTAGATGAGAGATTGTAAAATTTTAGGTGAACCCATCGCCATACCCGGCAGGTTGCTGCTGCCCCGGTACAAAGCCAATTTGTCCCGCAACCCGAATGGGAAAACTGCGTGCGTTTGTCATAGCGGGGACATAAAATTTAAGGAAGCAGTAAAACTGTACTCCGCCGATACTCCTGGAACAGCGTGGTTCACACCAGCTCAAATATTTGTTTTGTATATCAATAAGGTATTAAATTCTACTTGCCACAGTGTACAGTTATCTAAAGGTAACAGAATATTAGAAAGACTTGACGGATGGCGATAGAAAGCTAAGCCGAGACGTAAATATGAATTATCACGGGTTAGTTGCAATGGGGAATGAATAAAACACTTATAAACGTTTATTTCAAACAAAATAACTGGACACAAACTTAAACTAGACGTCTATTCTATAAAACGTACGCATAATTCACAATTCGTCATCTTTTCACCTGGACTTGATTTTTCGAAACTTCCTGTATACACTTCTGTGTATAGTTTTCTGGGATATTCTGCCATGTATATGTGACCTCTCTGGCCAACGTTTCGGACCCCATTGCAGGGCCCATCATCAGGGCTGATGTATGTAAAAATATGGGTCTCCCAGACAGATAGACAGACATACATTTGAGTTTTATAGGTATGGATTCATTCAACGGATATTGGTTATTATCATGATGTATTCCTATCAATTTTATTGTGAAAAACGCGTCAAATTCGTTCTCTCTCTTCGGGGTGGTCGCGTTTTTTTTCCGTAAGATTTCAGAGCCAAGGGTAATTCTGCGAATTTTTAAATTTTGTCGTAAGAACACCCTCATGGTCGTAGCTGCACATGTTAGAAAGCCATAAATTTCTAAGGAGACGGGGTACATGATTTTTACCAAATCTTCTCCGAATCCGTGCTAAGGAAGCTATTAGTTTCTAAAACCGACATTTAACATTGTTTGTCAGGCCGTTCATTCATTGTAGAAAAATTTCGCCTTGCTTCCGTATATATTGTCTCGAACGGCAATAAATCGTGTTGACGTTCGCCGGTGTGGTCTAAAAGCCATATGTGCCTAGACGCGCATTCCATCTATTGTTTGATTCGATATAATTATTAATAAAAACATGTATATAAGGGCAGCAGATAATAAAGTTAGCTGGATTGCGATATTTTAATATATAATTATAGGTAGATATAGGTAGACAATGATTAGGATTCTTTTATCAATATTAAATGTACATAATTATAAAATTATCAATCAATTGTATTTAATCTAGTTATAGTGATATTATTTTTGCTAGTGATTAATATCATAGTTCGGGTGACCACCGACAATAAGTTTAAAAATGAGGTATGCTAAGTTGTATTTTATCGTATAGATTTAGATCATTCTGTAGTTAATTACATAATGTATATGTACTTGTCTGTTAGGTATTGTAACGATATTGGCCTATTCAAATAGACATTGCTGAAAAATTATACGAAAATATCTATCTGCTAAAGTTTATAATAAAGAGAAGCTTCACAAACCGTTAAATACTCTATAATTAAATATTTGCCGGATAGGTAAGTGCGGACGAGCTTTATTATTTCTGCACGCGGGCGTGTAAAGCAGGCTTTATGTTCTTTTAGTTTGGCGAAGCGAGCCTATCAAAAGCGGTTGTCCGCGTAACGAACTGGCCAATGAAACGCGTCCTTAGAGTTAGACTTTGACTTTTACACGCGAGTTGGAATCAAAGATGGCGCGAGATAGGGACTATTGTTAGGCGTTACAAATTAGAGAGCGGCACTTGAGTTTTCAGCTTGAAGGTCGGCGGAGGCTTTGTCGAGGAGAGTCAGTAAGGAAGATAATTTGGCTGGATCGAGGAAAAAGCCAGAGGTTGATAATAATTCAAAGAGAATTGGAACAGTGAACAGCTAAGCATTTTCAATATTATTTATTTCTATTGCCTTTTTCGTGTATTCAATTTAGAACTTTCTGGATCGTAACAATTATTGATACATGTTGTGGATTGTTTTGTTACGTATTTTGGGCCTAGTGATAATTATTACTATACGCGCTTCGGATTTAATGTACAAGAAATCGTAATGTGGCGACTGTGAATTATTGCATAACGCTTATGAAATATATAATTCTGTCGCTGTTCATATGAAAAATCATTTAAATTCGATATTCATATATTACCAAAGATATAAAGGCTTTAAAATGGAATACTTTACTGACGAAGGGTGTTTCGTGTTTGTTCGTGGGTTTTAAAATTCAGTATAATTATGTATATTCAATGTCGCGAGGTTCGGAATGTGCGAGAGGTTCTTCAGGGCGGATGTATTTTTATGCTAACGAATGCTTTGTTATCTATACTGGCGATTGAATACACGGATTTCTATATGATTTGTGTAGATCGTGCGAGGAGTTTCTTACAAATAATATATTTAAAAAATGCATCTGGATTTTATATTTGTTTTATTAAAACATGATTGTGTGGTTTATTTGAACTCGTTACATGTTTTTATTGCGTCATTGGGCAACCGTTCTAAACACAATTTGTTCCTAACAAATTCTTATAAAACGTATTTCGAATTGTACATGTTGTATAGAGATAGTTAATTTAGATACGGCCGGTCTTCAGCTGGGGAACACATTTATGTTTTCTATTGCGGTTAATTATTTTACTATCGGCCTATATGCGAAGGAGCTGTGCGTAGCCAATGTCGCGAATGCTGTCTGAACTTGTTTCAACTAGTACGAGAATTTAATTATGTGTTTTGATATCACGATTGTAGGCGTGATATAGGTTCAAATCGTACGAGGAATTTCCTACAAACAATATATTTTAAAAATGCATCTGGATTTTATATTTATTTTATTGAAGCATGAATGTGTGGTTTATTTGAACTCGTTACATGTTTGTATTGCGTATCATTAGGCAATCGTTGAAAACACGATTTGTTCCTATCAAGTCCTTATAAAGACGTGTTTCGAATTGTATATATTCCTTAATTGCGATGGTTATTCATATGACATTGTTTTTATTCATTCAATATTAGATATTTGAAATGTTTTCTACAACATTTTCCATTATTGTGGGCAGTTCGCGGTCTGTTCAGGGGTAGTTAACCTTCGGTCTTCCGTGATCACGTTATTTACTAATATGACAGATTGTTTTGTTTTGTTCGTTTAATATAAGTAATATCGTATTTTTATGAGTTACCGTAATTATTTATCTATATGATTTTATTATTGAGAGTGATGCAACGAATACTATCTTCACGAATACGAATATCAGGCTTACTATTCGGTGAATACGAATGCGAATATTTCCACCAAGGTGGGGGAACTCGAACATACTTGTAAATATAATAACCTTGATGCAACGAATACTACTTCCACGAATACGAATATCAGGCCTACTATTCGGTGAATACGAATGCGAATATTTCCACCAAGGTGGGGGAACTTGAACATACTTGTAAATATAATAACCTTGATGCAACGAATACTACCTTCATGAATACGAATATCAGGCCTACTATTCGGTGAATACGAATGCGAATATTTCCACCAATGTGGGGGAGAACGCAAGCATATTTGTAATTATATTGGTCATGTCTGCATGTGATATCATTGTACGGCGTAGATGAACTAGTTTTAAGGGGTTAATGTCCTGTATGTGCTCGGCGTAGAGGGAATAGTTTTCTTGTTTCTAGGATCTAATACAGTTTTACAGGTGCTGATATTGAAATATATATATATATACAAGGAAAACACTATTTTGGGAATCACTAACTGGATGACAGATATTGCAGCACACATACACACAAGGAGGACGTTATGTTAAATACATGACTGGAAAGTTGTTATTGGAATACACAGGCGCCACTAGAAGATATGGGCAGTTTGCAGAGAACTTCAACTTCTGTCAGTTAAGGACCTTTTACTATTACTATTCTTTCGCCTTTTTGCATAACCGTGGATGAACTAGATTGAAGGGGTTTATGTTCTGTATGTGCTCGGCGTAGAGGGAATAGTTTTCTTGTTTCTAGGATCTAATACAGTTTTACAGGCGCTGATATTGAAATGTATATACAAGGGAAATGAAGGGCTACACAGGCGCTGGTAATTGCTCAATTTTGGAGAGTTATATTACTTCGGATCAGGATGCCATCTCAGAAGCAGACCAACTACAGAACTAAGATAAGAACCTTTGATATTATTTATTCCTGATGTTTTCTTATGTGTATCAAATGGAATGTTCGTGCTATATAATTTGTCATTGTCTCATGGTCACTATTCATTTCATTACGTGGGTTCAGAGTTCGACGGTAACGGACGCGGAAACAAATTAGTACTGATGTCGGGACGTAACGTCGGGATTATATCTTAATTATCTTTAGGATAGAAGCGAGGTCATCATACGTGCATTCTGCATTTCAAACGTTTTACTAACATATATAAATACATATTATTGCGTTTTACAAATTGAATATGATCGCGGGAAATAGGCATTCCGTCCGGTTATGCAATGTTAACTTCCAACGTAGCATAATGAGATCTTATTACCGGTGCTAGACTCTCGAGGTTAGTCACGTGATTGTTGTATAAATGGAATAGTGAAGGGGATTGAAGAATGAGATACACTCGCGATACAGATAGTTGTATGTAACTGGGATCAAATGACGGGGTGCGTGTTCTCGATCCAGGGGATGAACGGGACTGCGGGGACACTCTGGGTGGGTCTAAGTAGAATTGCGCAAAGCCTCCACACAGTTAAAATGTGTTCAGTCAAGCAAAGGTGAAGCATTTCGAATCGGACCAGAGCGTCGTGCCTCAAACACAGCCGGAGGGAAGAAGCCCCTACGTTCTTTCACTCCCTTGGCCCGACGAGCTCGAATTCCGGATATGAATGTTCATGAATGTCAGCTAAAAGACTCAGGTAGCCGTACCTCAATCGAAACCTTCGTTCGGGACCTCATCAACGTACGAGACAGGGCGTTCCGCATGGACGAGCAACTATGAGAAGCAAATGAAGGGGATTGAAGAAAGAGATACACTCGCGATACAGATAGTTGTATGTAACTGGGATCAAATGACGGGGTGCGTGTTCTCGATCCAGGGGATGAACGGGACTGCGGGGACACTCTGGGTGGGTCTAAGTAGAATTGCGCAAAGCCTCCACACAGTTAAAATGTGTTCAGTCAAGCAAAGGTGAAGCATTTCGAATCGGACCAGAGCGTCGTGCCTCAAACACAGCGGAGGGAAGAAGCCCCTACGTTCTTTCACTCCCTTGGCCCGACGAGCTCGAATTCCGGATATGAATGTTCATGAATGTCAGCTAAAAGACTCAGGTAGCCGTACCTCAATCAAAACCTTCGTTCGGGACCTCATCAACGTACGAGACAGGGCGTTCCGCATGGACGAGCAACTATGAGAAGCAAATGAAGGGGATTGAAGAAAGGGATACACTCGCGATACAGATAGTTGTATGTAACTGGGATCAAATGACGGGGTGCGTGTTCTCGGTCCAGGGGATGAACGGGACTGCGGAGACACTCTGGGTGGGTCTAAGTAGAATTGCGCAAAGCCTCCACACAGTTAAAATGTGTTCAGTCAAGCAAAGGTGAAGCATTTCGAATCGGACCAGAGCGTCGTGCCTCAAACACAGCCGGAGGGAAGAAGCCCCTACGTTCTTTCACTCCCCTTGGCTCGACGAGCTCGGGCTCTGGTTATGAATGTATGTGAATGTAATAACTCCGTACTCAAGGACGAGATAGGACGTTCCTCATGAACGAGAAATTATAAGATGCAGGTAGCAGTTCGACAGTCAATACTTATGCTCGGGGCCGCTTTAATGAACGAGATCTGTTAGCAGTTTAACAATCAATTTTTATGATCGGGACCGCATTCAGGCGCGCGATGACATTACTAACACCATCATACTCATCATTCACCACCTTTTCTAACTTGCTGTATACAGAGACCTTCGGGGTTCTCCTTCCCGGCCAGCGAGAAACATATCAGGAACTACACAATCAACTGTAATAATCATGCTGTTTTACCATCATTTAATATCTCTAGTCAATAAGACTACACCGTGGGATCAATCACATCAACTATATTTGGCGATGCTAACATGGCTCTGACTGACGCGCTCAAGGGAGAGTCTTTTCCAGTCACCCAGTTAGTTCATTCAGCCCTTTAATCAGCAGTAAACATCATAATAATCCGGCTCATGTAGCCGCAACGTGGGATCCTCAACATATACACCAGTCAATTTGACTGCTCCGCGGGATAATATACAAACCTTAATATCAGACGCGGGATTTCTTCCTGATATGTTTGTCGCCGGGAAGCGAGGACTTCGGGGGATTCCAGCAGGAGCAATAGAGTCTCGGCTTGATCTTGGTCTGCAGCTTAGTGTGGGAGGTTATGTCTAAACAGGAGTTAACCACCGGATGCGGCGATGCTCTGGGGCCGCATCCCCCTCCCCCCTACAGGGGGGGGGGGGCATCTAGAATCCACGTTTGAACAGAAGTGGTTAGACACTTCTTAAATTTCACTTACAAATCTGTATCTTCCATTCCCTTAGAATCTCGGGCTGCGATAATGTCAGACAAAGCTTGCCCTGAGCCTCTGTTGCGCCTAGTTGTTATGAATATATGTTTACTCTTTCCACTATGTACTATGAACAGATTGAGCAGATCGGACAACGTGGGACGCGCTATCGGTAGGTTTCTTACTTGTGTTTTGAATATAACGTATGCTATTATATCTTGTAAATCTGTCATAAATGGGTGCCGCATGTGGTTGTGCTGACACTGTTCTAAGCTGCTATTATGAGATGTTGATAATCAAAGCGGGCGGAATCTTTAGCGTATGCCGTTAACTTGGCAACGATTGTATTGTTTATATTACAGTATTTTAACCCCGGTGGTATTATAGTTATGGCGGTACAATGTAGGGGAGCTACTAGCGTTTATTCCTCGGCTACGCCGCATATAATTGGCTTTTAGGCCGACTCCGGACGTGGACGATATCGGCTATCTCTCATATAGGCGAAACTGTAGAATTCTAGAGCGGTTTCTAGAAGGACGAGTACGGATTAGTTACGTGCGTTTGTTATTTCCATAGTTAGGTAAGAATTCGTTCTATATTAGTCTAGTCGCGTTAATAAGAATACGAATCTCACCACATATCAAAAGAATTTTGGATAGCTACGGACACAACGGAGGAGGAATTTTCCTAACCACTAGATAGATCACGACTGGCCAATTTTGAAAATATTAATTCTTAAAAAAAAAAAAAAAAAATATTAGCTTTCATGTAAATATACTTCCGAAGTTCTAAGTTCGACTTAAGTTTTTATCTAGTAGCTTAAAGCATAAAGTGTGTGCTTAAAGTCACAAAAGTTGTAATGAAGCTCGATGCGGTAGCTTAAAGTCTCAAGCTTTGGGCTTTTCGTAAAACTTACATTATTAAACTTTATAGCTAGGTATTTAGCTTAGGTGTACAGGTAGATACGTTACAGTATATTAATAATAATTTGATGTTGTGTGTTAATAAATTAATTGTTAATGTAATTAATTGTATGTAAAAATTATTTATAAGTGATATTAATTTTAAGATTTTTATTTCTTGTTAGTTAAGATTAATTAAGTAAAATAATATTAAGAAATTAAAATAAAACACAAATCACTTTGTTTTCACCACTATATTAGATTAAAAAATCTACATGTTTCGAGAACAATGTTCTCTTCATCAGGATTATTGTGTACTAATCTTAAAAGTTGAAACAAGCAAATATGTTACGGTGAAGGAGCGGTTGAGGGGGTTGGTGAGGGGAGGGGGGGGTTCGAGGTGTTGATTATTATGGGTCATTTGGAATGTTAAGTGATTTGTGTTTTATTTTAATAATAATGTCACCACAAAGTTCAAGCCTTCATACAGAAGAAGAAAAAATATTCTTCGAACAGTTAATATTAAGAGGCGTAACCAAAAATTAGGCCTAACGAATAAGAATTAAGGGTTGGACAGGAGGAAAGTGGCCAAAACGTTGAAATGTATAAAAACCCTGCGTGGCCACTCCCACAAGCAGTTGGGACTTGGCAGTTTAGTGAGACAGTATTGGAGTGGTGATGTGAAATACGGCGTCGGCCGGCAGCGATGAGGTGGCTGTCGGCCGACCCTCGATTAAGTGAACCGCGGAAGGAGTGCCGAGAAGAGAGAGGGACGAGATCTCGGCTAGTCAGAGCGACAGTCGAGCAGGCTGAGAAGGACGACTGGAGTCCACCAACAGCGGCGTCAGGTGGATTGATGTAGCCTGACGTGGCCGCTGTTACGGACGAGGAAGAAGAGGACAAGGGCGGAGTCGAAGACCATTGGAGATGGTCAGCTGGTTATCAGGGCGATAACCAGCCCCGCCACCAGCGCAGAAGAAGACCAGCGTGAGATGGGCCTCACGCCATGCGTCAACTTCGGCGTCGCTGGAGCAGAAGCGCGAGGGAATCGCGCGGCGACGTCGCTCCGTGATGCGTACAGCGTCGCGTCGCCGGACCAGGACGTCGCCACGTTCACGACGATAGAAAGGTAGAAATAAGGTTAGATAATAAGGTTAGATTTAACGGTTAATTTCAAATTTCAATTATGTAAATACATGTACGCTTCGAACTTTTTTTTTTCGAAATTTTTTTCATTTAAATTTTCCCACCACCATCCCCTTAGTGATCATCGCTCCCCAAATTGTTTGATAGCACGTCAGAGCGGCGATCGTAGCCGGGGATCTGCCCTCTGAAAAGTGGAAATTGACCACGAGTGCGTATCAATCACTTTGCTCATCACGGCCCGAAATACGGACCAAGTAATAAGAGATGCGAGTCAAGTCTCCCCAATTCCAGGTTGTCAATGTTTACAGGCTTTTATAGGCTTCTTGTGCATTCTACTAAGTCATCTGTTCTACTGTACAATTCTTCTGCATGAGTCCAATCTACTGTCTTAGCTTCATCAAATCATGATACCCTTTTCTAATCAATCGATGCAATTCTTCCCCTATTACGCTCATCGTTATCAAGCAGAGCACTTCGCGTTTGGCTCATCTTATAATGTGGCCGGGGAATGCTTTGGACGCTTGATGGTTGAAGGTTTTCTTTTGTGGCCTGTAAATTGTTCATTAACGAAGGCTTGCCTCCTCTTTCATTTCCTTATAATTTCTCCACCATGACATTTATTCTACCAGAGAGCTGATAACGTATGGAGGAAAAAAGATAAGAGAACAGATAGCAAGCAGTAACAAGACATATATCAGACCTATTCTCACATATGGTATTGAAGCGAGGACAGACACTGTCAAGACAAAGATCATGCCAAGAACAACTGAAATGAGAACGCTGCGTGAGATTGCTGGGAAGATTCTGCATAATCGTGTGAGAAATACAGCAATCCGGCAGGTCTGTGAGGTTCAAGAAGTGGTCACGTA
>JADDOH010009394.1:0-33496 GCA_016648135.1 Agrypnia vestita
GGGTACCTCACGAATTGAGTGAAGCAAATCAACAAACGCGCGTTGACTGCTGCGTTGCATTACTCAACCGGCACAATCATGAAGGGATTTTAAATCGAATCATTACCTGTGTTGAAAAGTGGATCCTGTACGATAATCGGAAGCGCTCATCGCAATGGCTGAACCCTGCCGAACCAGCCAAACCATGATCCAAGCGAAAATTGACTCCAAAAAAGTTACGTGTGAGCATTTGGTGGACTAGTGCTGGTGACGTTCACTATAGCTTTCTTAAATCTGGCCAGACGATTACGGCAGATGTCTATTGTCAGCAACTGCAAACCATGATGGAAAAGCTAGCTGCTAAACAACCGAGGCTGGTTAATCGCTCTAGGCTACTGCTGCTTCATGATAACGCTAGACCACACATTGCACAACAGACGGCTACCAAATTAGAGGAGCTTCAATTGGAATGTCTAAGACATCCACCGTACTCTCCGGACCTTTCCCCAACAGATTACCATTTTTTTCGAAATTTGGATAACTTCTTGCAAAGGAAAAAATTCAACTCCGATGGGGCAGTCCAAACCGCCTTCAAAGATTTTATTGATTCCCGTCCGAATGGTTTTTTTAGTAAAGGGATCGATGAACTAGCTATGAGATGGCAAAAGTGCATAGATAGCAATGGTACATACTTTGATTAAACAAAAATATTATAATAAAAAAAAAATCGGCTTTATGTTCCTCCTCCTAAACGCCAATTTCATATGTAAGGACGTAATATTTGTGGTATAAAGTTGGCGGATTGTTAAGAGATGAGAAACGCAAGATTTCGTAACTACCGTTATGTACTGGCATTCTATATTAATTTATATCCTCGGTGCTATTCATCAGAATAATATATTTTCAACCACGAGAGGCTATTTTCAGATTTGACCTATATAGCAGGAACTGAAACGGCCTACGCTGATGTTCATGAAGATAGTTGTTTTGAATTTAAAGATATCTAGAGGAGATAGTTACTTAACTTTGTTAAAACCACTACCAGATTTTAGGTCTACCGGTTTCGAGATGTACCCGTCTCTTCGTCAGGACCAACAATACACCACTACGTTCACAACACTACACACCTCAACCATAGTATTGTTACACTTCCACCAATAATTGATCACATGCGTGTTAGTCTTGTCAGGGACAAACATGCACTTAAATAATAATATATCTGTGCTTGTTTGTCCCTGACAAGACTAACACGCATAACGCATAACGCATAACATGTGATCAATTATTGGTGGAAGTGTAACAATACCATGGTTGAGGTGTGTAGTGTTGTGAATGTAGTGGTGTAGTGTTGGTCCTGACGAAGAGACGGGTACGTCTCGAAACCGGTAGACCTAAAATCTGGTAGTGGTTTTAACAAAGTTAATTAAAAATCTGTAATAATGTCTAACCACAAAGTTAATGCTTTAAATATTAATAATATTATATCTAGAGGATTCTATGATTGGGTTCACCCTTTTCTTATGTGGATCCATTGTCATCCACTACCACACACCCAGGGTCGTTTTATGCTAATAGCTCCCATTCTGGCCCTACACTTTCGCCACCCAATTCTGCATTTTTTATGCAAAGTTGTCCGTGCCTCTTAATTCTTCCCCCCCCCCATGCCATTTACATTCATAAACTAACTTAAACGTGTAAGTGTATAAATAAATAAACTATCATCACGCTGTTTCTCCACGGAGATTACACTCCTCTGTTCTAACACACAACTCTCTCCTCATTCACATTCATCCAATTACGTCCATATATCAGTGTTGGTACCAAAATTCCTTTGCTTACCGGCTAGTTTTGCCTCGGCTGACTGTTTCGAATATAAATTGATTAATAATTTTTTCAAAACATTTTTCGCATATATTTTATCATTAAAAACTCTCACGAAACTGCAGACAGGACTATTTTACCATTTTTCTGGATACAATACCTCCGCTAGAAAGCGAATTTTCATAAAATCACGAAAAACTAATACAAAACGCTCCTCGGAATAAATGATGGCTCGGTGGTCGCCATGTATTGATCGTTAACCCAATGAAAGGAGCCAAATGGCTGGAACTGGATATTAGCGTGCAATCATTCCGAATTCAAATTTAAATTTCGGCGCATTCAAATTTAAAAACTACACGCGACAAATCAAAGAGGAATACATAATTTCAATTTAGGAATGATAGATTTATTTTTGTACTAGCTGTTCATACACGGCGTTGCACGGGTTAAGGATTAAGTTGAAAATAAATTTGTGGGGGAAAACAAAGGTTTGATTCGAACGGTATAGATTTGCATCGAAAATATATTAGGGGAGGCGTAAAGGTAAAAGGGAAGGGAGGAAATATAACCTATGTTACCCGCTAAGCCCTAAAGAATAAGTTTCCAAATTTTGAGTCCGATCGGTCAAACGGTACAGATTTGCATCGAAAATATGTCAGGGGGAGGGGAAGGGGTATGAGAATAGGGGGGAAATGTTGCCTATGTTACCCGCCGGGTCCTGAAGTATAAGTATGCAAAATTTGAATTGAATCGGACAAACGGTGTGGATTTGTATAGAGAACAGACAGACAGAGAGACAGACATTGAGTTTTATAGGTATAGATTTGTGAGGTTTTGGCAAAGTTATAGACAGGTAAGGTTGAATCTTCGGAGTAAGGCCGGGGCCACACTGTGCGTATCTTCCACCGCGTCTTTGACGTCGCGTCGAATCCGCAACTGAATTTAGCAGTCACATACAATATTCCGCGGTGGACTCAGTCTGCAACAAACACGCGTGCGTACGCATTGCGGACGATCCGTCGAATGTGGCGCGTTGCATTTAAAACGTGAGACGCGACATCGCCGATTTTACGTTAACGTAAGTACCGCGGGCGGAGAACTGAACAAATGCCGAAGCGTATCGACCGATGATCCATGTTTTATAATATCTACTTTGGCTCTTCATTCAAAGAGGAATCAATTATTCTCAGATAGCACATCATTATATACTATCAATGTTTTAAAAAATAGACTAAAGCAATTTAACCTTTACCGAAACTTAGAACACTTCCTTATTCCCATCTATTCATTTCGTTATCCTGGAGTTACTTTTGCCACTGTAACATTGAAACATTACCTATATATTTGGAATATATTTCAATTATTCTACTAAATTATGTGGTTGGTTAGAAGAATCTGCAACCTGGCGATAAGCCCGCCATTATAATAATATATACACAAAAAGTTAGTTAATAAATAAATATCACCTCTAGCAACTAGCAAGCGCTAGTCAGATAACAGGTATGCAATAAAAGGTACTTCGTGTATTTTCACAAATTATTATTGGATGTTATTAATTGATATGGCAATTACTTTGTGGTGCGACATGAT
Source organism: Agrypnia vestita (assembly GCA_016648135.1). Taxonomy (NCBI): domain Eukaryota; kingdom Metazoa; phylum Arthropoda; class Insecta; order Trichoptera; family Phryganeidae; genus Agrypnia; species Agrypnia vestita. The sequence continues at coordinate 3,391 of JADDOH010009394.1, forward strand.
TTTTTTAATTTAAGGAGGAATACCTACCTAGATATTAAAAAAATAGTTTTTTAAATCTTGAGATCCCCAAAATATCTGGCGAAAATTTCAATAAAAAATAAAAAAAGGAACAAAGTTTTAGCTAATAATAGTGGCATACCTTTGTTGATTACGCGCCGCACCACACCGAGCCGCTCCACATGCAGGTAGCTGCTAGTCGGGCTCTTTCATAATACAAACGTTATACCTGTATATTAATTATCTTATCGGCATAATAAACCCGAATTTTTCCCTAAAAAATGCAATTTTAAATTCAAACGTCCGCTATTTTGTCAAAAATCTATATTTTTAAAAACTCCTACGTCAAAGACTAAATTAAAGTGTGGTCACCGCGGAGGACCTTTTTTTTCGGCAGTCAACAGAAACCAAAATTTTTTCGCCAATGTTGAATATATTTTAATAAAAAAATTTGACATATTCATAAAATAATGCACTTAAATGTATAAATGATACCAATACCATAATTCATATGGTTTCTTAAAAAAAAATCACAAAAATTGGCTTTTTAGCGCTTCGTAGGTAGGTATTCCCCCTTAAACTAAATTGAACTTTGTAATGCACACAAGTTGAGTTAATTTAACACTAACAAATGTGTAATAACGAAGGAAAACTGAGGAGGAGTTGTATTATATTAAACATGTTCTCAGGTTTTCACAGTCACTCGGAACCTTCTATTTCTACAACGCCGGATACCACGAGGTTTTTAATTTAAGACCTATCATCCCTATTAATATTCGCAAACTAAGACGCACCCTGATTTCGGTGCGGTATTGCAAGCCAATACTTGACCTTAACATCAACATATACTCATCACGTGAGCCGTGATAATGGGCTCTGCAATGGGATACGAAAAATCGGCCAGAGAGGTCAGACATGGAAGAATATCCCAGAAAACTACACACAGAACCAATTTAAAGTAAGAAATTAGTTGAGGGCAATTAGGTACCGCCAAACTTAAACATTTGTATCGGGATGCGAAAATGTTCTCATGTATTTACTCCTCTTAGTCACCTCTGTGGAAGTAATATAATTTATTTATTATTTATTTATTTATTTATTTAACGCCCTAATGGGCTTTTACAATATACAGAATAATTTTTTTTAAAATAACATAAGACAATTAAAATAAAATACAGTTAAAAGTTACAATAATAATAGTTAAAAGGTAATAATAATAATACAGAAAAACATAAGATAAAATAATAATAAAGTTAAAGGTACAAATAATAATAGTTAAAGGTATAATAGAAAGATTTATTGTCCATTTCCATTTCGTTGGGATGTAAACAATTGTATCAGCTTTGTCCTATAAACAGTTATACTATCAGCAAAAATGTCAGCGGCCTCTGCATGCTCATTCCCTAATGAGTGTAATCTGGGAATCACAGAGTTTGCTAATGCATTAGTTCTGACATTTCCACTATAATAGAACAATGCACTGTGTCTTGTTGATCTCGATGGAGCATATAAGTCGATCAGACTAATAATCTGGGGGCAATCAATCAAACTATTTACGATCCTATAAAGAAATATTAGGTCTGTTACGGTACGTCTCGCAGACAAGTTTAAAAGTTGTAAATAACTAAGGAGATATTCATATTTGATATCTTCCAAGCGTATATTATAATGTATACACAGTACATGTACGAGTATGAGTGAACCTTTCAGAGGTGCTCTGCCTACCCTTGTTAAAACTTCCCTCTCAAAATAATGGCGTCTTTATTTCCTCGCACAATGTGATTTGACTAACAAGTAATGGTGGGGACCAAAGGTTGTGACGTAATTCTCCCGACGAGAAGTCCGCAACGTCGGGCGGAACCTCAAAACAGCATTGTCAACAATATTCTTGGGATTGCAAAACCCTTGGACCGAACGTTTCGAATCTATACATTGTCCTTTAAAAGGGACCTTTCTCGTTCGGCGTTCCGTAGTTACTTTGTCTCGAGTGGTGGCTTTGATGCCCTAGGAAGCTTCAAAAATTACCAATAGCCTAGTTCTACAACTCGTAGGCTATTGTCGACTCCATATTAATGATCGCTTTTGTTTTAGCTTCGTTCTTAACAACCGTTGTGTTGAATCAATATTTTTTCTTTAAATTTATTAGAGAAGCGAATAATTAATGTGCCAAAAATATAGTGAGACGAAGATTTATGAGTTATTTTATCGCGTGTCTCAGAACTTTTGGGCTATATCTTTGATTTCATTACTGGGATTGTCAGGGTTTTTGTGTATCAGCGACATCAATACATCAGAAATGTTTAAAAATTTGTTTTTATAGATTATTTCAAGAATATCGAGGCAAATCAAGCGGTAAATAATGGAATACTGGTGTCAACACTGATGTACGGAAGTGAAGCCTGGAGCTGGCAGAAGTGGAACGAAAGTAAACTGAATGTAGTGGAAATGAGATCCCTTAGACGTATGTGTAGGAAATCCATTTATGATAGAGTAAAGAATGAAGATATTAGGAATCATGTAAAGCTTAGGTGGTTTGGATGTGTTGAGCAAAATGAACAAGGAAAGAATGGTTTGAAAGATATAGGTATAACGCAAGTATTGAAAGTTCCAGACAGAGAGGGCGACCGCAGAAGACGTGGCACGACCAGATTAACTAGATACTGGAAGATGGTCACGTTACAACCGTCGATCTTGCATGCGAAGATGTATGAATGTGGATGAGGTATGTCAGGACGGAAGAGTTTGGCGCTCTATCCTCTTTGCTTACCCCCACAGTGAAACGGCGTGATGGTATGTAAGTAAGATTTCAAGTAAAAATATATCTAAAAAAATAACTGAATTTTTTAACAAAAATTTTTATATTTTAGGAATATCAAATATCACGTATGTAGCTTTTTTATTTATTTCTATATCAAAAATTATACAGATTTTTGTTGTACTATGCCTGTCACACTAGAGAAATCTGTGTCGAGACAGGCATTTATTGATAAGTAGTTAGGTACTTAAGCAAATAACTAATTTCAATCTGTTTAAGTGCCAAATGCGAACTGTCAAAGTTACTCTCAATAACAGATGACGTAATATTGGTCCTTGGAGTTGTTCACATGACACGACCGCGCGAAGCATGAGAATTAGGAGCCATTAAGCGGTTGATTAAGCTGTTAGGGATTTGAGAAGATTTGGAATACAGTGTAGGCACTTCTGTAGATTGTGGAGGTGTTTCTGTACACAGTGTAGTTACATACGGGGTTGTTTCATGAATTTGTTTCTACATTCGTGGACTAATAATATTAACATTATCATTATTATATCTGAACGTTTATTTTCTTCTTTTTTGCATTGAATATAAAACAAACTAACATATGCAGGACTCTTTAGAGGAGTCTGAAGATGGCCGCGATAAACTGAAACCCGTGCGATCAAAAAACAAAAAAGAGTGGAAAAAAGTTAAACACTGTTTTTACAAAATCATAAAATAAACATAAATTCTTGCGATAGTTGCCCGTGACGTATGAAATTGTGCAGTTATCACGTCAATAATGCTGAAGTTGTATAAATTAAGGTTGTAAAAGTTATTAATTTCCGAACGATTTCCCATCATTATTGATAGGCTATTTCAGGTTTGAAAATTAAATGAAAATAATGATTATTTACTGAAGTGTATAATTGTTATATCAAACCCGAAAATTAATGTTTTACTACTTAAAAAAAACAGTCGGTAAACGCACTTTCACATAATAATTTTGTCATTTTAGAACACTGAATAGAATGATTCTCATAAAAATGACAGAATGATGTTAAAATTAATGTAAAAACTTACTTTAAACAATTTCAATTAATAAAAATGAGAACTACATATAAGGTCGATATATTCGCGGAAACATAAAGGGTTGCTATAGCTTAGTGGTCAGAGCACCGGCCCCGGAAAGGAGGTGACATGGTTTCGAATCCCAGTAGTAATCTTATATTTTTTCGTGAATTAGATTTTTCAGTATATCTTTCTAATTGATAAATTAATTTGGTTTTTAAAAATTACTATCTCTACTACTTCACACCTCACAAGTAGGGAATACTATCCCGAGTCGGGATTGCCCTTTCGGGATCCCTGGAGATTATAACTTCTAATCTCGCGGAATCCCTATGGATCGGGAACTCGAATACTTTTGTGTTTTTTTTGTTTGTTTATAAAGCTGAATAGCAATTAACGACAACGCCTTGCATTTTTATATCAGCAATTTTAATTAAATGTTCATTATTAATCATCGCATTAAAGTTTTTGTAGGTGTTTTTCCAAGCGTTAATCAATCAATGTAGTAGAGTTAGTAGTAGTTTTTATTACTATGTTAGGTTGACAAAATACAACAAATATTATTCGAAGCTACTTGCATCATTTGAATGTGACATGAACATAAGTTTTAAGTACTTACAAAAAGATCTATAAACATACAAAACATTAAAAAATGTTGATCAATCCCGGTAATCCGAATAGTCTAGTCCGATTTTTCGGTTCGGGATTCATCTCGTAAAATGCCTCGAGATCTCTCGGGATTGGTATTGCATTTCCTACTCAAAAGGTATATATAAGGGTTGCAACGGAACCTTGCCTCCTTCTCTGCAAATGCGAAACATCCGCATGTCGCAAAATCGTACCTTCGCTTCCGCATCCGCTTCTGCATGTTTTTAACGGAGTTTTAACTTTTGACGGAGGTATATTTGCGATTTGTCATTGCGTGTAACGCCACGCATGCGTCTCTGCCAAGTTCAGCCAACTGACTGATCTGCGAAGCATTTCCTACATCCTTTTCACCTGACGATGAAGAGGAAATAGGAAATGACAGCCAATTGCAATCTCATTATATGGAAATCATTAACAAATGAATATAATAATCAAAACCGGCTCCCACTAAATGAAAACCCTTTATTATGGTGGAAATATAATACTAAATTACAAGCCTTATTTATCATAGTCGACAGAGTCAGTTCCAAGCTAACAACTTTTTAGTCGATTGGGTTCATAGATGTGTTCATAGAGCTTACGACCCATGGTATGATATATACAACTATCAAAAATTTGATAGATGTGCTACTCTATCATGGGTGGAAATGGTCAACGTTACATTGTGTAAAGTGATTGGTAAGGCGACATAATAGACAAATATATGTAACTCTCAAAATGATAATTAATTTAATATATAATAAAAAATATAATAACCTTTCCTGGAGGCGTATTTCGAGTTTTTCCATATTATGTCAACAATGACGCTGCTTCTGTGAGGCCAAACTCGACGTTAGATGGCGTTCGTCAGCTTGCGCACCCGGAGTACAAATGAGACTGCGCCCGCCCGCGCCGGCGTGAAGAAATATATTTGAAATTTGCCTCCGAATTACGAAAAGAAGAAAAAACAATTGCGTTTTTACTGCTTCTGCTGGAATGTGCATTTTTTTACATCGAATGAACGGATGTTATAATTGATGAGTAAATTTTATAATCATATTTTCCGGGATTTCACCAGTTTATATTCTTTCGGGTGTTATTTGTGACGTGGAAGAACTATCAAAGACTTCTCTAGATATCTGCAGAAACCTAAAGAAATCTATAGACCAGACGATTTCGACTGTCTTCGAAGCTGAAGAGCATACATAGTCTATCGCAGGTCAGTGGTCATTTTGTTGGCGTATTTGGTTTATTCCTGTATGTTTTTTAGAGAAAGAAAACGTAATTTGGCATTTTTTGCATGATTATCATATTGGGAGGTATTACTTCAATATTAAAAATTCATCAGCGGATGGCTATATATATTACTTAAGCCCTAAGAATACCTCAAGACTTCCGTACCTACTTTCCCATATAAAATAAAATTTCGTCTCTATGAGAAATGTATAATACAACTTGATAATCTTTCATGTTTGCCCAATGAATTTGTTTTGCACCGGTATGGAAGTCTATCTGACTAACACCCTCGTGTCGGTAAGCCCCAAGTAAACCTGTCTTAACACCGTTTATCGCTCTCGCCTCGGCTTTAAATTCTTTCCTCGGTTTATATTCTGAATCCCTTGACAAATTGGTGCTCACCGGTGCTGTAACCTTTGTGTAATAATAATTAGAACAGTAAAATGATTGTAATAATTACCGCACCTCTCTCAAAGGCTCAGGAGTTATCGCCGCGGAAAATTGCGTTTCTGGTCCAAGCATCTCTCCCCCTGGGCTACGGCGGGGCGTGGGGCGGTCGGGCGCGAGATTTTATCTCCGCCGTAAATACAGCCCGGGTCCTGGCAGACTCCTACAGGAGCGGTCGTCTCTTACGAAAGGAGACCCGGGACCCCGAGTAAGGTGACTGCGGGTTTATTTAATTGAATAAAGCACCAGCAAGTGCAAAAATGTATGTTTTAAGATAGGTACACCGATAAGTACTATATGCCTTCGCCAATATGAAGAACTATAAAAAAGTAACCCATAAAAACCAAGTTTTTACTACACTCCATTTCTTTGTAAAATATAACAATAATTAAAGACGAATTAAAATATATAACATAATACTAAACTTACAGAAATTTTATATATTTCTAAAATGTCAGATGTTTTGAGATGTCAAGATTTTGATAGATTCAATTATTATCAATATCGTACCTTATGAATTTCCAGCGTCAAATGATTTAGTCGGAATCAGATTTGAGTAATGTAGAATTCTTCAAAACTAAGCAGAAATCTAAAAGAAATAAATCATTATTTGATTTTTTCCCAAAAAAACAATTTTGCTGTCATCTGTGAACCAATTGTTTTGTAAATTTTTGAAATTCGTAGTGATGTACCTGTTATACCGACGGATTAATTGAAATTTAGAAAATATTCCACGACGTTATCGGGCCACCGCGCCGTTGCGAATCAAACTTTTCTAATGATTCCAATTTGAAAAAACCAATAAAAATTCTAAAAATCCGAAATTATACTATAATTATTATTTTTTTTAACGAAAATTTGATAGACCTTTTTGATCGTCGCCACGGGTCTGCTTGCCAAGTTTCAGCTCGATTGTATCACGGGAAAAGGGTCAAAAATCGATCCAAAGTTTTTGTTCACGGCAAGCAAGCAGACGCCACGAGTTAATATAAAGGGAGTAATAACAAAAACGTTAAATGCCCTAGGACTGGAAACCGTAAATCAAATAATAATATTTAATGTAATGGTGCAAATATTTAAAATTAAACATGGACTTGTACCCAAATACTTTGATGACAGGATGAAGATGAATAAGGATTTTCAATCCTACAATACAAGAGGAAGCGACAACATAAGACTACCAAAGAAAAAGAAAAACACCTCACAAAATTGTATGATGTATAAAGGTATAAAAATCTTCGATAGCTTGCCAAAGGAAATTCAAAACATGGAGAATATAAGGAGGTTTAAACTGGAGTACAAAAATTTTATTATTAGAACTTTTAAATGATTAGATGGAATGCAATATGTCTAAGTGAAATCATATATTAGCCCACACAACATTGTGTGTGGAACTAAATAACTAAGATAAATAAATAAATAAAAATACATTAAACACTACACTGAAGTCCTATCTGTGTTAATTTCCTCGTTATACTTACTTACCATCACGCCGTTTCCCCGTGGGGGGTAAGCAGAGAGAACAAAGCACCACACTCTTCTTTCCTGATTTGTAACTCCCGCCTCATCCACATTCATACATCTTCGCATGCAAGCTTGACGGTTGTTGAGGCATCTAACGGGACCCTCTTCCAGTATCTGGTTAATGTGGTTATGCCACGTCTTCTGCGGTCGCCCTCTCTTACTAGTACCCTCAACACTTGCGTTACATGTCTTTCTTACCATTCTTTCCTCGTTTATTTGCTCTAAATGTCCAAACGACCTGAGCGACTCTTTTTTAATTCTATTAATTATGGTAAAATCAGCTTTACATTCATTCCTAATATCTTCATTCTTTACATATAAATGGATTAGGCACACATACGTCTGAGGGATCTCATCACTACTGCATTTAGTCTATCTTCATTCCTCTTCTGCTAGCTCCAGGCTTCACTTTCATACATCCTATGCCTAAGTTTTTTTTAATAAATAACGCACTAAATTTCATGAGTATTTTATAATTTTTAGTATGAAAATGAAAAAATGTGTAAAATAGTACATAAAGAGCGAAAAATACTATATTCGCCTTTTACCTTGCATCTTAAAATGAACATTCTGGCACTTAGTGCTTTATTCATTTCCGTATTCAATTATTTAATTCCGAAACTAAATCTTATGCAAAACGTGAATTGAAGAATATTTTAAAAAAATATATTGCTTCAAATGTTTAAATATTAAAAAAAAAAAACAACTCCATAAACTTGCTCTATATTTGTACTTAACTCAAGTATATTAAAATTTTCTATATATTGAACAAATAAATATTTATACCTACTGTTGTAATCAGCTATCTTTTGTGATAATTCTTTGCAAATTAAATTAAACACTTATAAACACGAAAATTAAATTCTCTATTAAAAATGGGTAAGTGTTAACATTCTCATTCTGTTTTTTAATTATATGATATGTAATTAACATCATTATATATACAATTTAATTAAATTGTTGATTTATGTTAGTGTACAACATGTTAACTCTGTAGAAAGATGGTCTCTCTACAATGTATAATCTAATTATTATATGTAATGTTTGTTTCCTATGAATAAATAAAAATAAATAAATAAGAAATAAAATTGTATCACCATGTTTTTGGTAATTTCAAGTGGTTTCGGAACTATTGTGTCTTCTTCAGAGTAAATATACTAAAAATTAGAAAATATGGGAAATTTCTTTTTTGGCAACTAGTTTTTATATGTACCGGCCATATGACATTATTCGGTGGCTACGAAACCGCTTAGATAGCACTAATATAGTGGTTTTAACCAAGTGAATTTGCGTTTATTTTAATTTTAATGAATATTTACAATTGCTTTAGCAAAGCAAGTATTTGACCTACCGATGAGCTAAACCGTTATTGAATAAATTTATTATAACCTTATTTACACCACTTCTTTATTAGTTTTTTACAACAATTCCGACGGAATTGTTATATAAAACTAATAAAAAAGTGGTGTAAACAAAGTGATAATAAATTAATTCAATAATGTCAGCACATCGTAAAAGCCTGCCTTTGAAAGATGTATTTTTCAATAAATTAAATCGTTTTTGCTTGTGCGATATAGTATTCGATTATAACGATTATTGGTTACTGAAAATAAACTCTCAGATAAATACACCTTTTATTTTACTGAAGGTATACTAATTCTAATTAAACAATGAATTTATGTTTTCTTTATTTGTCATTAGAGTTTAAATACTTTGAATGGAAAAAAAAATAGTGAAGTTTATAAGCTTATAAGGCCTTTTCCATACTCTTCCGTCCTCCTCTGTTGTTTTCTTTTTGTAGCCATTATTTCCCCCCACAGCGCCTATATCGTCGGCCCATCTCTTTTAAGGTCTGCAACATGCCCTGCCCTATTTTAACCTCACTACATGATCCATGACATACACTTCTCTGATTTTGTGCCTTATCTGATAATTTTTTTATGTTTTTAGCGTTAACTTTGTGGTTGGACGTAAATTTTTTTGCTGTTCTAATTTTTGGATTTCTTCTACATATATTGTTATGTAAAAGGTACTTCTGTGCCATGTATTGAAATAAATAAATAAGTAATTATTAATTTTAATTAATATTTAAATTACGTAAATAATAACAACTTATTAGAATTGTCGAATCATCTTTTGGAAAGAGGCCACACATTTAAAAAAGAATACAGTATTGAGATTCTCCATATAAATAATAGAGGCATTAGATTGGATAACTTAAAAATATCAAGAAATGCCTGAATACTTAAGCCAATATAATTAATAACCAGTTGAAATTTACGAGAAACCCACTGTTGGATATATTCCCCATTTCGGTGGCTACTTATCAATTACCCCCATTATAACTGTGGCCACGCCCCTGTAAATTAATTAACTTGTTTATCAAAATCGGAAATGGATAGTAAGTTTGCGTCCGTCTTGATGAAGATACATTAGTATCGAAACCGATAAAAAAGTTTTCAATTAATTAAAATTAATCACTTATTATTTTCATGATTCATCTTCTAGGTCATACGAAGTATAAATCTCTCCATGGATCATTGCGTGAATTTGAGCATTTCTTAGACATTCATTACATAAAACATATTAAGAAAAATGTTTTGATTCAATCTAATTTACCAACATACTGGTACATTGTTTGGTTTCGAGTCTTTTTTTTGTCACGTTCGAAGTAAGCGAATTGAAACTTTAAGGAAACTGCGTTATGAGATCCTCTGTAATATAAGAGTATTGAAATATACTACTTTGATATCACGGGATCGCGGTATTGGGGGATAAAAGAAACCCTTGAAATTAATTAACTATTTATTCATTATCAAAGTCACTGAACACGAACTTAACTGTTGCAGTATTATGCAACTCGTATTAATTTCGCACTAATCACTCGTCTGTGTAACACTTCATAGGCGTCTTTCAGAATATTCGCACTGTCAAACGGTAGGTACTCTCATGATTTATTATGGTCTTGCTTCGCTATCAAAAACAACTGTGTTTTTGCAATGGCGTCGCCCGTATTAGGTATATGCGTTTCGGGTTTCCAGACGTTTCGCGAATTTAGTCGAAATTTACGCCGTTTATCCTAGAAGCTTCTAGCGATTTCCAATTAAGTGTTGAAAATTCCTCGGATTATATGTAATTCTTTCTGTTTCTAACAGCAGTCTGTTGACAATAATATTGTCCTTTGGGGACATTTTCGGTTACTAGAGGTCCGAATGTGGAAACATTAACCCCAACATTTTGAGGAAATAATTCAGTAAGCCGGTAGCTTTATGAATGAAGAAAGGATTCAAATCGAGGTTAGAGGATCGGTGTAAATTTTAACGCCAGCCACCGAGCTGCGCGCATCGGCCCTGGTCACAATGCGATTTGCGTTGCTCTCGCTAATGTAGCGCCGAATATTAATTCATTGGTGAATGATGGAAGGCGATGAAGCGGAATTATTTAGTTTGTTTGCTTCGCTACGGTTTTTGGTTTTGGTTTGGTAAATCGGGATTATTTCACTATGGTTGTCCGTCCTATCTCTGGACCGTATTTAATTAATTCTGATCTACCCAGGTGTCTAGGTTTGCCGTCTTGATTGCTCCAACCTAACTCGGCTCAGGTGAATGCGTTTAGGCGAATGGTTCAATAACTCGTCGAGCTTAAGGATTCACTGTTTAAAGAATTCATATGCTTTAAGGCCAAGTAAATACTATTTTGCTAAGGGTAAAGCAATTGAATTAAACTGCTTTTGGAGTATTATAAGCAAAAAAATGTTTTTTTTTATTTATTTGTGTAAAAACGGTGCAAAGCACCATTAAAAAATATAGTAAAACAAGGACACATCCTAAAAGTTTAAGTACTATTAAATATTCCTAAAAAATACAGTTTTTTACAATGTCTAAAGATAATATTGATACAGATATAAATAATAATAAAAAAGTACACAAAAAGCAATCAAAATTACAATCACAAAGGAGAACATATTCTAAAATAATTCAGCAAATTTAAAAAAATAATTAAATAAAAAATTTACCCAGAAAACAAATCGAATTGTGAGAATGAAGGACTGATAGATTAAACTTTAGACACACTTTTAATTTAGTTTTATTAATTACCTTAGAACTATTTAGCACAGACCTTTAGCAAGTAAAGAAAAAGACAACCGGGAGGAAGTTGAGTTATTTTCCTGTAATCGTGCAACTCAGACAAGTGACAAGAGATGGCGATAGGAGTAACAATATAAAGCGGTAAAGAGTATAAATTTGAATAAATTACAACACGAATAATGCACTTTATGATGTAAAAAAATGGAAGAATAAACAAACCTATATAAAGCGGTAAAGAGTATAAATTTGAATAAATTACAACACGAATAATGCACTTTATGATGTAAAAAAATGGAAGAATAAACAAACCTAGAGTAAAACAGTAAAATATTAGCAAAACGTAGTCAAGCTGTCTTGGAAATCATCTATAATCTCACAGTACTCATTGGCCAGTCTGTGTAGTGTGGTAGTGATTAGTGTATATGGTAGTTTGTTCTCGTACTACCGTAATACAATATTTATTTTTAATGTTGATATTGGAACTCTAAGGCATACAGAGAGGAAATCAGGACTGTCGATTGGATAATTATTTACCTTGTACAGAAATATTCAGTTTATTAATTTCCTTCTACACTAAAAACTAAAGTTACTTTGAAAATCGTTCCAAGTATTCACGGCTCCACAAATCTTCGACTCAACGTCGAAGAGTTTTCTCGGTCCTTCTGCCATGTGTCTTCGACCTGCTTGGAGGACATTGCGGATCGCAATATAAGGTCCATCACCAAATGTTCGCTAATGTCGTTGTACCCTGTGAAGAACTTCCAGTGCACGATAGTTCTTCCTGGTTAGTATCTGCACATCAGACGCATATGTGCTGATGAGTTTTATTTATACTTAGATCTTATTTTATTTTAATTTTTTTAATGAGACATTACAGAATACTCGGTACAAAATTAGAACAAAAAAATTGATATTATTTAAGTCTCAGCCCACTATATCAATTGCAAGCGTCTTCGGGCTGCTTTAGCAACATACATATATTTATTTAGAGTATCAATATAGTATGATCATGTAAGAGTACGCAAATAATTAGGCGATTTTATGTGTTCTATAGATTTAGGTTATTGTCAAGAAAATGGATATTGTGTAGGAGTGAATTTTTTAATGATGATATACCCATATCCAAGAACATCAACATCTATATTAGGGTCAGTGTAATACATGTTATATTGTCACGGAGCGTGGCTTTTGGAGGCGAATGAAAACACAATAAATTTTTTAGTTAAATATATTACCAAAGAAAGACCTGGATACGAGTTAAATTTTAGTACTGTTCTTAATTTTGTATTCGCTATTGTATTGCGAATATTTCACACACTTATTATTAACTGTCCTTTATTTGCACTAATTAGCTCTATTTCTATTTCTTAGATCACTTCTGATAAATTCCATTAGAATGTTATTAGGTTTTCACGGCCACTCAGAATCTTCAAGTTTGTGTTTATTGGGGTATTATGCCGTGTTGTTACGACCTTTCGGGCCGACGTTTCGGATCGCAGGGTCCATCATCAGGGCTGATGTGTTGTGATCGGCCCGAAAGGTCGTAAAAACACGGCATAATGCCCCAGTAAACACAAACTTGAAAATTCCGTTAGATATTCGCCCACAGAGACAATTTGCCCCGGTTTCTTCTTTATTTACTTGCACTGGCTACTTACTAATATCACGTGTAGTATCACGCATATGTTGCACTGATCACACAGATTCGTTCGGTAGTATTACGGAGATGCCGCCTGGTTAACTTCACAAACTGAATTGGTGTAGCCCGCGTCATGTGACTCTTTTTATATAAAAATTCCTCCAAATGATTCATTCTAGAGGTAATATTCTAGGCTCTTCGTTCCTATGAATTACTACGGCGATTGTAAGTCGTAGAAGTCGTAGAAAGCTCTAGATCGATGAGTGACCCGGATTGCGTACGTAATAGTCTGCGTCACTGTTGACTGCGCGCCATCGCGTGCCGCCGATGTTTATTTTCGGCATTCTATTAGGTACATAGTCTCGCTACAATATGTACGACACATTCTTATGATAGGAGAAAAATAACCAGTATTATTGTCTTGGAATTTATATACAGTTGTTTGTAATCGCGAATATTAGGGATCCTAAGTACGCGATTCTTTGCACCGTTCGTATTTAACGTGAAAATGACATAAAAATACGTAGTTTCTACTGATTAACTAACAAACCTAGATCTTTGATGGTTTTTCAATGTTTAAGAAGGTATTTAGTAGATCTTCATTAAATAATTGGCATGCCAATCCATGCCCTTGTCTGGCCCCGTGGAGGCTTCGAAGGGCCCAGGCAGATCACTGCCTATCGTGGTGTTCACATTAGTTGGCATGTTGTTAGCTCAACTAGATTGATTAGCGTGCTCGGTATTCCTAATTCACTCATCGCACTACAGAGTGCGTTTCCATTAACTATGTATACAAACGATGTACGTTTAGGGCCAATAGATGATTTGTGTACTCTATAATGGTACATCTGTAGTCTAGAGTACTGTAGCCTAGAATACTGTATGTTTATTTGTTTAATTATTATTAACCCTGTGTTAGACACTATTCGTGATCTTCTGGTTTGTGTCTTCTGGGGTATCATGTCGTATTATTACATGATGCCCTAATGATGGACCCTGCAACGGGATCCGAAACGTCGGTCAAAAAGGTCGTTATAATACGGCATAATACCCCAGAAGACACAAACCATAAGATTCGGAGTGGCCGTGAAAATATAAGAACATTTTTTACTATTTATGATGATCATTGAATTAAGTAAAAAATAAAAAAAGTAACTCATAAAAACCAAGTTTTTATTATACTCCCTTTCTTTGTAAAATATAACAACAATTAAAAATGAATTAAAACGTATAACATAACACTAAACTTACAGTAATTTAATATATTTATAAAATGTCAGATGTTTTGAGCTTTGATAAGACACTTCATGCTTCGAAGATTAAATTCTAAAAACATTTGTCAGTCAATTTAGATTTTCGACATTCGTACTGAAGTACCTATTATGCATACGTGATTATCACTAACGCCACCGGCGTCCAAAGCTTTTTCATTCCCATAATCAAATACAGATGTCACTAATTAGATATCTATATTTTTTTAATTTGGAATTCTTAAGGCAATAGGTATCCTTTATATGTGTATTTGAGATTCCACCGAATCATTAACATTACACTAGAAAACGCCTGAAAACTATCTCAATTTTTTAAACCCTTTTTAGACCAGTTCTTTTATATTCAGAATATTTTGAGATTGTCCAAATTCTTCAAGAATACAGTACTGGATTTTATCCTAGGGGGCATCATTACTCAAGAAGGAATGTGCATTTGATTATACATTTTTATCGATTGTTGCGCGGTATAATCGATAATACTGAAATTATGCAGAGCATTGGTTTGTATGTTCCTGATAATTACCTTAGACATCGTCAGCATAGATTGTTTCACATTCCAATATACAAGACCAACCTGCCGATGGTTAATGCCTGTTGGAAGAGCTATTGCTATGCTGAACAATATTGCTTTGGACTTTGATCTGTTCCATATCTCTGAGAGAGTTTTCCGAAGCAGGATTCTCCTACACATTTGACATGAATACGTATGTTAATTAAAACATTTTACAAACTCTTCATTTATAACACTTACGACTTGAATGTACTTTTGTTATGTAAAGAGTAGCTTGTTGATCTTGTGGTTAGGACTCTCGCCTCATGTTCCAAAGGTCGCAGGTTCGAATTTCACTCCAGAAAAGCAAGTTAGTCCTGTTTTAGCACAAGCGTTAATTTGAAAATAGTAAGAATATTGATGTGACACGAACTCCGTGTCATCGATATATATATATGTATATATATGTATGCCTTATTGGTGGGAGACTTTCATGTCACCCGCGAACAAGTACGGCTAGTCCGTAACTTTTGAGGCCTTTTTAGCCTTGACAATGGCACGTGATACCGTGTCGAAACGTCGGCCTTGGTCTTCTCACGGAGACCATTTACAGAAAACGCGAGGGAGTCCAGAAGTTCCTCTTGTTACATATATATACATTATAATATATTAATAATATATATATATATATATATAATGTATATATAATTTACTCCTATATATAATATGTCAATCTTTGAATTGTGAGTGAAATTCACATTTTCCGCAGTTCTTTGCTTTTGGTTTCTCATTTGTTGTAAAGAAAGGTATCCAATATTATCTATAATTTATGATATAATATCCTCTAATCTATCCATATGTATACGTTATAATGTTTTTCGACGGGTGTTAGCACTGTTAGGTATTGATTTTCTTTGTTGGGGGTACCCCGCGCAAATCTGTCCTCAGAAGGACCATTCGTCCAACCGACGTTCCGCCTGAATCACAACAGCATCTTCAGTTGCCTTGTGAATATAAATTTCCGTCACGAGGGGCAGTGCGACACGTCGTTCGTATCGGCCTATACGTGTAATAAGCTTCCGATACGAACGGACGTTTCGCACTGCCCCTCGTGACGGAAATGTATTAACAAGCACCCTGAAAGATGCCTGTTTGTGATTCAGGCGAAACGCGGTTGCGATGGTCCTCTGAGGACCCGATTTTGCACTCGGTACCCCCAAATATCAATACTAAACATATATATCTAATATTATATCATATACTAATATATATATATATATATGATATATCTATATACATATATATTATATACAAAAAATAAAATTGAATTGAATTGAAAGATATATAAGATATCTTATAGAGACCAAAACTTTTTCGACATTCTTGTTTGGTACAATATTACCTACCTACTGAATCGAAGTTAATAATAATGCTCTAGTTGATACCACCCGGAATATTCGCTGAAAGTGTCGTTGAAAATTACAAATAAATCGTCTGATTGAAATGTTTTATTGGCAGAAGAATTGTTAGGGGTGTATATTTTATCCGCCGATATCATAACATAAGGGTTGTGTATATATTCAATTTATTTCTCGGCGTAGAGGCTAATATCCCTGGAGAAATCAGACCCGGTTCCCGGTGTTCCTTGCGGCATCGCCTGCGTTATCTTCCCGTGTTAATCTCCATCGATGCAGCCCATAACTTATGTACCTTCCGAGAAATTGGATAAGAAATATAGACTCAAGAAAATGCGAGTTTTCGCGTGTCTCCAAAAATCCTGATTTTTTTTTTTGATCTAAAAATGTTTTTCTCAATTTTGTATTTGTTTTTTTCACACGAAGCAAACACATTGTGGTGAGACATAACATATCGCTTTGTTTTAACACGGCGTTATTGAGTTATTACTAGTTTCGGCTGAGCTGCTGAGCCTTCATTAGGGTTGAATATTACTAGTAACTACCCGTCAAAAATGTAGGAGTATTTATAATTTCTTTTTTGCGGCCCAAGGAGAGGCGACCGTAGCAAAATGCGTAGAGCGGCAGGTTCGGGTGTGTTGACCCGGGGTTAAGCGCTTGTTCAGACACAGCAGGAACCGTTCAGTTCCAGAATCGCGTTTCAAAACACGCGATTTGTGTCATCTGTTCACACAGCCGCGGTTAATAAGCGATTTGTGCGTGCGAAAATAAACGTCAGTTTGACAGTTCTGATGCCGTTCTCCATCTTTGAATATCAGAGATATATTCGCTCATTACTTTGTTAACGACGGCCGTGTTCCATGGCAAGACACATAAATATCATTCTGTCAGTTCATTTTTGGTGAATAAATACCTACTTCTCTAAAATACTCTTTTTTTCCACCATTTCCAAATATCTCCACCAACTCCTGCCAAGCTTGGTTCTTGGCATATTTGAGTAATCCTCACACTATTACAGGTCTTTTCTCCCATATAACAGGTCTTTTCTCCACTTCATTAATAAAAAATTCAGTGTCAAAGCGATCCATAACCATAGAAAAGAGAATATAATCCACGCGTGCTCCTGTTGTGACATGGAACCGTGCGGTGCCCGCAACGCGACTGAAGACAGACAGACGGACGGACAGGCAATGGAATTATTATGTTTGATATTCAACTCTGATAAAGGCTCAACTGTGAGCTGAAACTAGTTGTAAGTTGAAAATAACTCAATAAAGTGGTCTTAAACAAAGTGATATTTTAATTAAAAACTTTCGTATTTATTTAAACTTTTTTATATGATGAAGATCAAAGAATAAATGGAACTGTTATACTGAAGACGTATTCGCATCAAAATTTTAAAACAGCTTCTATAAATTCTGATAATTTCTGAAATATTTGTAAAATTAGAATCATCAACTTCTTGTCAAGGCGGTCGTCTGGCAATTGAGTGAAATTCACATTTTCTCATGGATTCTTTTGCATTTTGTTTCACATTTTTGTACAGAAAGGTATCATGTTAAAAATTATTTTTAGGATACACATATTTTTTTTATGTATATCTTCATAAAACGACACAAACTAAATTATTTAATCAATTTATAAATGATCAAACCAACGATGTTTAAGCGATGAAAATTGCTCCACTTTATGGGCTTCATATGACTGTATGGACTATCTTTAATTAATTTAAGTTATTGCAAAATCTATAAGTTAGCTTATATTCAATTTATATTTAAAAAAAAACGTTTTTTTAAATATTTTATTTCTTTTTACTTCAATCAATTAAAAAAACAGATATTATTATTTTAAAATAAATACTGTCTCATTCTGTAGATTTTCATTAATATTGTTACGGAATTGCGATGATGGGAGACAAAATGAAACACCTTTTCAAAGTTTAAGTTTTATTAATTACAAAGGCAATGCACTCAAACTATAAAACTATTTTGTAATTCGAACTAATGGTCTTTCTCGAATCTTCTGTGGAACATCTTTTATTGCGCTGTTTCTATGGCTCTTTTGTGTATAGTTTTTTGGGATATTCTGCCGTGTGTATGTGACCTCTCTGGCCAACGTTTCGGATCCCATTGCAAGGTCCATCATCAGGGCTGATGTGATGGACCCTGCAATGGGATCCGAAACGTTGGCCAGAGAGGTCACATACACATCAGGGCTGATGTGATGGACCCTGCAATGGGATCCGAAACGTTGGCCAGAGAGGTCACATACACACGGCAGAATATCCCAGAAAACTATACACAGAAGATTCTGAACGGCCGTGAAAACCTAAGGATATTGTTTCTATGGCATTGATCGCTATCGAGAGTATTCTTCAGACAAGTAGGTACTCAAGCATTTTATCATCGAATTATGATTTTCTTTGATCGCCCGTTCGTCGTTTCGCTTTATCTATGTCACTCGCTGCTGTCGTAACAAAACATACTGTTGGCGCTTGCAGCCGTGAAAAATCTAACCGGTCGAGTTCTAGATCTTTCTGGGGTTTGCGAGTTCTTTCCAATTGCTTTCAGATTATTCTGGACCACTTTCAGCCGTGCAGTTTTTCAATTATGTCTTCTTCTTCTTCTTCTTCTGCTTCATCTAGGACTGCGTCCTGTCATTGCTAGGAGCCTGTTCCTGGGATACAGATGTCCAGCTATCTCGCCATCTTTTATGCGGTCTTCCTGGGAGTCTGGTACCAGACGGCAGCTTGTTCGCTGCTATGCTCACTACTCTCTCAGTACAAGCTCTTTCCACATGATCTCTCCAGTAACGTCTTCTAGATCTTCCCCATCGGACAATATCCTCGACGTCACAGGTCCTTCGTATTTCGGAATTCCTCACTCGGTCTCGGATTGTCAGTCCCGCAATGGGTCGGAGAGTCTTCATCTCAGTTATTCTTAGGAGATTTTTTGTTCTGGTAGTGTCAGCCCTTGTCTCGATACCGTACGTCATGATTGGGCGGTTGATATTGAACCGGTTGATATTGCCCCGCACATATTGAACCGCACAATTATGTGCGGTTCAATATGTGCGGGGCAATCATTGGTAATGCATTGAAAATGCTAGGATTTGTTCTGCATACAGCCAGGGTTTTCGAAAATACCCGCGTACTGAGAACTCTCTACAACTCATTGGTGCGAAGTAGACTCGCGAGTGGCTCGATGATATGGGGACAACATAAGAGCAAGTACTCACTTATGATAGAGAGTGTACAAGAAAAGTTTCTAAGATATCTCTACATGAGAGAGTACAGGCATTATCCTTGGCTTTACCCAACCGAGTTTCTCCAGAGTATGCTTGGCTACAATAGTTTAGAGACTCGAAGGAATGTGTATCTGATTACGCATTTTTATCGATTGTTGCGCGGTGTGATCGATAATTCTGAAATTATGCGGAGCATTGGTTTGTGTGTTCCCGATAATTACCTAAGACGACATCAGCATAGATTGTTTCACATTCCAATATACAGGACCAACCTGCCAATGGTTATGCCTGTTAGAAGAGGTACTGCTATGCTGAACAATATTGCTCTGGATATTGATCTGTTCCATGTCTCTGAGAGGGTTTTACGAGGCAGGTGTCTCCTACATCTTTTATACGAATGAATTTATTTACGTTTGATATTTTGATGTTTGCATATTTTCTCACTTGTTAATAATATTTACAAATTCATAAATGTTTGTAATGTTTACATTTATGTTATATTAAAAATAAATAAATTGCATTGAATTGATTCAGTACCTTGCGGCAATATTAGAGTCGTGAGATTTTACATCATTCAATTAAAGTTGTGTTTTTTTGTATTTTTTCCATTTCTAAAATAATTTATCAAATCGGACGACATTTGAGAACCTGCGCATCAGGTCAAAATGATTATTTAATTAATCTAAACAAATCCTAGCTGTAAACTAGACCGGTCCATCAAACATTTAGCGGGAAGAGATCTGTGTTAACCCCTCCCAGTGGCCAGGGATGAACACCCTGTTTCATAATGTTTAACTATTAATTAACATTGAATTAATCGGTAAAAACTAACCCATAAAAACCAAGTTTTTATTATACTCCCTTTCTCATTTTCTAGTTAAAACAGGTTACCTACGCGTTGAGTTCGAGTCGACGCTACAAAATTGATTAATAAAACAATTCGAAAAATCCAATATTATACTATAATTATTAAATTTTTTCAACGAGAATTTGTTACATCATTTTTATTGTCGCCACGAGTCTGCCTGCAAAGTATCAGCTCGATTGGGTCACGGGAAAAGGGTTGAAAATCGATCCAAAGTTTTTTCGACAGAAAAACAAGCAAGAAAGCAGACGCTACGAGTTAAAAGAAAGGGAGTAAAAAAGGGAGCAGTAAGTAAGTACTGGACAGATTTTCCTTACAAAATTGGATACGAAATTTTACCGTACTGGGGAACTATGATGCCAATTTCGCAATGTTAACAATTTTATTACGATAAATTTAAGACTCGCATGTTGATGGTTTGGTGCAAGGAAAATCGGGTATATTCTCATTGGTTTGCGGTGCCGTAATATCATATTTTGACCCCTGTTATGTGACAATTTACACTTTGTCAATGCTTACGTGAAATGTGGGGTGTTAAAGCATAGGCAGCATATATCCAAACAATTCAAAAAATATTTTGTAAGTAGTCATCGTGGGTTACTAATTTAAAATGTACTGATTTCTATATTTTATATATCAATCCCTTCGAAAATCATGTTTATTAAAAATTTGTATTCTACGATTCCTAAATCTAGATAAAATCTCGAGTTCAGTACATTATAAATTAGTAATAATTGCATTTTTTTTTGATTTATCGGCTGCCCGAGTGTCAGGTGCAATGTAGTAGTGCCGAACCGACATAACCCAACCCGACCCAACCCAACCTAACCTAACCTAACCTAACCTAATTAACCTAACAATTAGCTTAATTAATGATGTCTCATCTGCAAGTCGAAATATGAATGACGTCACAAGTCGATGATGACGATGCATCTAACCTAATACATTAAAAAATTACAAGTCGAAAATGCATCTAACCTAAATTCATGTAACCTAAGTTCATATAACCTAAGTTTATATAACACAAAATGCATATAACCTAACTTCATCTAACCTAAATTCATATAACCTAAGTTCATATAACCTAAGTTTATATAACCCAAAATGCATATAAGCTAACTTCATATAACCTAACTTTATATAACCTAACTTTATATAACCTAAAATGTATATAACCGGACTTCATTTAACCTAAGTTTATATAACCTAAAATGCATATAACCTAACTTCATATAACCTAACTTTTTATAACCTAAAATGTATATAACCGAACTTCATATAACCAAAGTTTATATAACCTAAAATGCATATATCATATAACTATAAAAATATAACCTAAGTAAATACATTACTGAGACGCATCTAACCTTGCCCAAAAGTAAACTCGACCGAATCTAAATCGGAATCACTACATTACATCCCATAGAATACCTTAACCCGAATATCATCTACTCGACCAGATTCATCGATCGACACTGCTAAAATTCAAAACTAAAATCCCCCCTCTCTCTCTATGACGTCACTCGACGACCTGCATAAACAGCCATAAACAACCTGCCACACTGGTAGTGGATAAAATAATGAACCGTGACGTCATATGACGCTTGGGGTAATCAAAGAAGGATGACGTTTAGGGTAAATAAAAATGGGCATATTTAAAACATGAGCTTATTTAACGGTAGATACAAATATAGAAAAATGGAAAAAAATACGTATAAACAGTTTGCAGAAAACGAGAATGAAACTGTCGTAAGTGAACAAGACGAGTATAAAGAAAGTGAACCTAAGTAACATTGTAATATAGAGTGTTAATAAAAAAGCACAAAGTGTGTGTAAAAGGAATACATAAGGCTATTTTAAATAGTATGTATTTATTATCAATAAGTATATATAAATAATACGGTAATATATTCAAAGACAATCGCACGGCAAAATAATGGTTATTTAAAATAGTATAATTTTATTAAGTATTATAAAAAGTACAAAAAAATATTCAAAGATAATCGCACTGCAAGAAAAAAAACGCACATAGAGAAAAAATTATATAACAATAAGAAACGTACAATATGAATAGCAGTAAGTAATACAAAAATGTTACGGAGAGAGTGAATGTGTTTGATAACTGCAAAAGAAACAGGAATCAAATGTAGTGACAGTGTATAAATGTAAACTCGCAGATAAAATATTTTGATATGGACTTCGTTTCAATTTCGATACACGATTGTGCTAGAAAATGAATCAAGACACTCTCGGTATTGTTTTGATATTTTTGCAATTTTCGCATATGAAATATTGCGGTACGTTAGCAACTACATTGACATAAACATTCATTTTCTATTACAGCCATGTACTCACCAGGGGACAAATTGTTTCTCAACATCAAGCGCGGCATAGAGTCTACGTGACGTTGCAACGTCGCGCACTGTTCCGCGACATCGCGCACAACATAGCGGGGTATTTCTACGTGCCGCGGCAACGTTGCCATGAGCACGGTACGCACCGCGACATCGCGCCGCGCGTCAGTACCACGTGGTATGTTTACAAATAAATACGCATGCGCTGTAACTGTATACCACTCAACATTACATTAGTATAGGGACGTTTTATTATCCAACTGATGGAGCTCTAATTTGAGTTAATTAAACTTGAGTCCCAACGGAAAATATCCGATCTCGTTGTGCTACACAAGATTTTCAGCGGAGCTGTTGATTCGCTCTCTCTATCTTTATCGCTCTCTCTATCGATATAAATTTGCATGTTAAATCCCGTATAAGAAACCCGAAGTTCTTCAGAATAAGTCAGCACACTAATAATGTCGGTTACTTTTCTCCCATTACAAGGTTGTGTCGCACATATAATTTGTATTGTGCTGACTCTAACATTGATGCTGATATTCTTGCAGACACCTTATCTTCGTTCAAAAACTCACTCATACACAACATCCATTTTCTAAACGATGACATGAACCTATAGATCCATTAAATCAATCATTCATTAAATACTAATCGCACTACACTCAAACACAAAATATATAATATACATAAATGTACATGTAAAATATAATTAATTGCAAAAATACATGTTACTAGAGCGTACCGAAGACACTTGTAATTGGGATAGTGGGCATAGTCTTCACTATAATGTTTATTATCTGAGTATCGTCTACCTATTATCCTGTTAGTGTCTCTAATAAATAAAATAAATAAAAAAATAAAAAAAGTCTGATGTGAGGCCAAACAGCGTTCCGTTATATTGTGTCTTGTTTGGCTATGAAAGGCCCGATTATTTGTAATAAATTTTCAAAATCAGTTGTTGTCATTCGAGTGAAATTGACAGAAGATCCGTCAGACATTCGAAGATCGCGTAGAATATCCATCCTTCTTTCTCTTTGCAGTAAATAATTTCGCACCCACCACCTTTTTCTCCTCTTACGTTTCGATAAACTCGTTAGAATTAATAGATGCGCAGCACTAATCATCATAACCTAATCGGGCGACATTTCCGCGACAAGTGATATGTGAGTCCCGGTGTGTACACGTCAAATGACCGCGTCATATGTTGTCCCCGAAACATGAGCGTAGATGATAATGCGATATGCCGCGCAGGATGTTTCGCGATATGTCCCCTAGTGAATCATGGCTTTGAGATCACGATGACGGTGCTGTGTGGACTTTTAGCTGAGTAATTGAAGTTTGAGATTAGTACGACAGGAACTAGCTCATTTGCAACCGCCTCTTCACACCCGGCATCGATTTTAAAGACGTCTTCACGTCAAAAATTATTGCTCATTTATACGCATTTTTAAAGTATTTTTCTTTGAACACAAAATAAACCCTCATCAACTGCAGTTGATGAGAGTTTATTTTGAAAAATCTTAAGATTTATTAATTACAAATTAAATATATGCTTGGAAGATATCAATTATGAATATCTACTTACTTATTTGCAACTATTAAACTTGTCTGTCTGAGACGTAAAGTGACGTACCTAATATTTCTGTATAGGATCATAAATAGCATGATTGATTGCCCCCAGATTGTTAGTCTGATCGATTTAAATGCACCATCGAGGTCATCAAGACACAGTACATTATCTATTATAGTGGAAATATCAGAACTAGTGCATTAGCAAACTCTGTAATCCCCAGAATACACTCATTAGGAAATGAACATGTGGAGGTGGTCGACATTCTTGCTAATAGTATAACTGTGTATAGGACTAAATTGAAACAATTCTTTACATTATAACTAAATGGAAATGAATGAATTATTAGTCTGATCGACTTATATGCCCCATTGAAGTCATCAAGATCATTATATTGTGGTGGAAATGTCAGAACTAATGCATTAGCAAACTCTGTAATCCCAAGACTACACTCTTTAGCGAATGAACATGCAGAGGCGGCTTAAATTTTTGCTGATAATATAACTGTATATAAGATAAAGTTGATACAATTCTTTACATCCCAACGAAATGGAAATGGATAATAAATTTTTATTTTTCTTCTTACTACTTAACTTTTCTTTAATTTACACAAATCTATAAGATGTACTTGAATCTTTTTAACTGTAATCTATTTCTTCTTCTTCTTACTACTTTAACTTCTCTTTTTAATTTACACGAATCTATAAGATGTACTTGAATATTTTTAATTGTAATCTATTTCTTCCTCTTCTTACTACTTACAATCATTTTCTTCTCACTACTTTAACTTCTCTTTTTATTTTATACAAATCTATATGATGTACTTGAATCTTTTTAACTGCAATTTATACAAATCTATTATATGTACTTGTACTTTTTAACTGTATATCTGTCTTATGTTATTTTTTAAAATTTATATTCTGTATATTTGTAAAAAGCCCATAACGGCGTTAAATAAATAAATATATAACTGTATCATCTACAGTAATCTCATGGTAATCTGTTCATCAGGGTCTCTTAATTATTCGTGACACCCATTTTATCACTTCAGATGTCGGAGACAAGAGGGTGCGACCCTTATCACTCCGTGCCCGTAATAATCGAATCAAAAATATCTTAAGTAATAGTTTCTTGTAAAGATTCGAATCGATCGATAGTCGATCACGTTAAATAAATGTTTGTAAATAATTAATAAGTTTTTAATCGGATTAGTGTACAGACTGCAATCTGACTGCTAATTACCTTCGTAATGGCAACTATCTTCTAAATAAGTGTGCCCCTCACAGACCACGTGCGCTGACTTAGGTACACCCAAGCTATGAATAGATACTTACAATGACATTATGGAATACATGTAATGTCATTTCCATAAAAATTTCACATCAAGGGCGCTTTGAGAACAAACCCTTCTATTACCAAGAATCAAACTTCGTTTATTTAATATCCTAAGAAAAAAAAAATGGGAAAAAGATCATTCATCAAGCATGTAAGGCATATGTGAGGTATAAAAGCAAAGGCAGTAATATTCATAAGATTAAAAAAAAATGTTTATACTGCAGTCACCTAGGATTACTAAAATAAAAAACACTGAATTCTCGATATAATGTATCCATTCCTTCCAAAATCATGTTTACTTAAATTAAATTAAAAAATTTAATTTAATTCTTCTAACCATCCATATTCTCAAAAACTGACAACTTTTCACTCAATGTTAAAATAGATTAATTAATACTCCATTATCTGTTGATAATTTTAATATTGAATTAAAAATTATTAAATAGATCGCGTTTAATAATGGTTATGATAAAAAATTAATTAATATTATGTTGAATAAAGATTTTTTTTTTTAAATCATTTTACTCTTTAATTTTTGATTATGATAAACATTGGAGGAGAATTATATTTGAGCCCTTGCCCGGAATAACGTTGTATCCAACAATACTCTCATTCCGAGAAAAATTGAAAAAACGAAACCAGTTACAATTTATTACATTTTATATTTTAAATATAACAAATATATAATTCTTAACTAATCTCATTATAAAAAAGGGGGAAAAGTCAATTAAATTTGAATCTATTGTAAAAAAACATGTTGAATCAGTGGAAAAACGTTGTGTATGAAATTTTCACAAAACAACGTTATTCCGCAAAATGGATTTTTTTATTCTGCTTTACTTGATAATGCCTTTTAAAAGCAGCATGTGCTAATCTCACATGAATTCACAAATGTCATCGAGGTCCTTGAGCTTAACAGTCTTATTGGCAGTAGATTGGAATACATTGAAGTTAGTTCCAGGCTCCCTAACTGCATGATTTTTTTCCAAACGGTAGCCAATCTTGCCCTCCTTCCACAAATAGTTGGTAGAAAGCTGTAGAAGGTCCATGATTCTAATTTTTTGTGGAAGGTTTGAGCTCTGATTGTGATGAGATCATTAGTAGGTAAAGAGCTTTTATGGAACGATAAGTCTCTCGTACATACTGTTACATATCTCCGTCTGTTTGCTGAATACGGCGTCGGACATTCAATTTCTTAATACACAAGACGAGATGATTACTTTTTTCATTGTAATTCAGTAACCTGAATACTGATTAAATATTTATCTTGATATTAAAATGGAGAAAACATCCCGGATTTAAACATTTTTGGCACAAACTTGACCCTGCGAAAAAGAATGAGGAATTAAATAAACTTTTTGTATCGGTGTTATATTAAGTTACGATATAAAGAGCACTATAAAGCAAGCATTATTATCAAAAAGCATTTCAAATATCAATATGGATAAATCAATTGAGTAAAATCGGTTAACGTTCGACAAAATAATATGAAATCACAATATCAATCAGAATTGCCAAATCGTATACAACGTTATTCCACAAACATGTTCTGGCGGGTCAATTGCAGGTTTGATTATATTTTTTCTGGATAAAAACTCCTTTCCTGCATCCTTCAACTTATTGGCTTTGATATCTTTCCAATTTAAAACATTAGATGTTCGTTTTCTCCCTTTATTCATGTGAATTAAACCACGCTCCACGATATTGACGCTCGGCGACGCCATTTTGAGAAACACTATACAACGTTATTCCACAAACCAATAACTTTAAAATGCAGCCAGAAGCCTAAATATTTTTTTCTTGACATATTATTTACCTTAATCGATGCATAATAACATACCTAACATAACTCCATCAATAACTCAAAATTGACATTTGTGTTGGATACAACGTTATTCCGGGCAAGGGCTCATTTATTAATAATGAAATTTCTAATTCAATTGTTAAAAATATCTTTAATGTTTTTCAACCAGCTTTTTATACTAATAATAAATTTAAAAAATACATATTAAATAATAAAGATAAGGATAATTAAAAAAAAAATCGGGTGTTTATAAATTGATTTGTAATGATTGTGATTCTTTTTATATAGAAAAAACATGTAGAAATTTTGAAGTTAGAGTAAAGGATCATTTAAGTTGTTTGAATAGTAATAATTAATCTGAATTTTCTAATCATCTTTTGGCTATGGATCATTCTTTCGATATTAATAAGGGTTTACAAATTTTACATACAAATTATACAGAATCACAGTTTGATAAATTAGAAATTTTGGAAATAAAAAAAAGTATTAATAGTAAATTAACTATTATAAATAACCAGGTCATTTTTACAAATAGTTATCTTTTAAATTTATTTTCTGTTAAGTAGGTACTTCATAATTATTCATTTTCCATATATCATTTTTAATTTTTTTGATTATCTATACTTCGATTTTGAAATTTAATTTTGTACATTTATTATCTTGATGAAGAAGCCATTGGCTTTGAAACATGTTGAATTTTTTTTTTCAATAAAAAAGTGGTGTATACAAAGTTAATTTCTATGTCACCACAAAAGGATTTTGCAGTGTTTGAAGAATAAGTTATATCTATATAAATAAAAAAGTAAATGTTCGTTTGTACAAAATCGCTACGCACTTTAACGACACTGATGTCACACATACATGAATCACACATTTCAATGTTGTCACTGACCAGACTATGATTGATCACTGCACATGCGCACTCCACTCATACATACACCCCCTACAAATACATTCCATCAAACTTAATACCAGTCACCTCAACCGTCTTCCTCTCACTCCCATTCTCATTTGATATATTTTGATTTTTTTTAGCCTTTTTCTGGATTTGGTATTTTGGATTTTATATATTGTTATGTTTGTCATAACTTTGGTTTCTTTGTTTGATTTAGTAGTTTTCTGTGTTCTGGTTTATTTGGTCATTTATTTATATGTTCTTGATTAAATGTGTCATGTTTAAGAGATTATGCTGTGTCATGTTCTATTTTATACTATATAGGTACTGTCTCACTTAGCTTAAAAACAGTAAATCCATACTTTTTGATAAATGTTTTTTGTGGTTTTGAAAACTTGTGATCATATTTTACCTTTCTAATAAGCTTATTTGCCGTATTCCAATTAAAATATTGAAATTTGCAGTTTTAAGCTTTAAGCTATATAAAAATATCTAAATTTAAAATAAAAAATCGCCACGAACCTAATTGTCTTAGTCCGCATCTTGTGACGTCTTTGGAAGTGAACTCCTTCGAAAGGTTTGTTCTAGAGGTGACAAGAAGCCTGTAGAATAGGCTAGGCTCTTCTGACGTGTATTTTACTACGTAATGGAATGTAGTAGAATTCTCTAGAGAGATAACGCGGTCACAGACGACTGACCCTGGATTGCGTGCGTAATAGTGGTTACGGTTGACGGACCATCGCTGCGTGACATTGTCTGGTTGTTATCAGCTTTTAATAGGCACATTATCTCGCTACATATCTTTGAACCATTGTTGAGATTCTATTAATAAATAAGTACCTATTTAATTATGTATGTATGAACGTATTAAGTGTCTATGAGAAATTTTGAGACATCTGTTGAATGTTTCTATTTATTGACTTGAATTTAATATTTGGACACTGGGTGAAGATATTAGTAGGTGTACGAAATGAACTGAATTCTATCAATTTTAAAACAATTTACGTATTTCTTTTATATAATATTCATCAATTTACAAGACATGGTTATTATGATAACGCAAACCAATCAAAATAGACCCTGTAAATTATGTATCGAACGTTGGCATGAATTGCAGTGTACTGAATTATCCTTTGCATGATGTATTTGCATCAATTTCGGACACTACGCAACCAATATCTTTCTACCAACACTATCGCCGCTTTCTATCATCCCTAGCTTGATTAGTCCGACTGTTGTTATTAGTTATTTCGGCTTATTTATGCATTTTAATAAAAAAATATTGGGTAATGTCCATGAATTTTTAGCGAACTTCGGCACAGCCACAAATCAAATGCCTTCAGAATTTTAGGGGTGGCTTTTTTTAACGTCTAGACCGTGACTCTAGACAGCTGCGTAGGTTTGGCGAAGGACTTTATTACGCTCCTACGAATGTTTAAGATTATGTTTCAGTTGAAAAAAGATTCTACATTTTCACGAAGGACTAGTGGTGGTA